>JAQIWR010001561.1:0-13328 GCA_034695945.1 Glomeris hexasticha
TTCGTTTCTCCATTTGGCCGCCAGGGGGACTCCAGTCGTCGCGCATGCGCATTCGAACCATTTCCGAAAACGTGTATAGTATCTTTGGACGACGGCTGACCAACATTTGGTTTTGTTGCGATTTTCCTTGAAATGTAATTTGTAGATGATGTCTAATGCATCCCTGGTTTTGTCTAATTGTCATCCTTTCAAGATTTTCAGTTTTGCAAAACAATATCATAGTGGGTATACCCAATCACCTCATATCTTTACTAAAATCATCATTTCGATCAGATTTTTAACTAACTGAAATTTTGTACAATATACAGAAATCATGAATTATGTGGAACACCAGTGTACTTATCAGTGAAATCAATGTTGCATAATTCAGCATTGGTTCACTGTCAGATATTGTCTACTGAATTGGAAAACCTTTAAATCCTGTAAAATTAACATTTTGTGAGAAACTTGAAGGTTTGAAAAACATTCCTTTTCTTGATTTATTACAGCAAGAAACTGGACACTTTGACCCAGAAGCTCTTGACCATGGAGAAGCATTGCTAGGAACTGATTTCATGTTCTTATGCTCCTTCTTTGGTATGTTTTATATGTTTTGTTTAATTGTTTAATCACATGTTGGGTTGAAATTATATTTATAAGGTTTACTTTGTGCATATTCAGTGGCATTTCTTTTCAATTGGATCGGCTTTGTGATGCTAATGTGTTCATGTCCAACAATTGCTGGACGGTATGGAGCCTTGTCAGGATTTGGACTTTCTTTAGCTAAATGGACATTAATAGCAAAAGTAAGAAGCGTTTCGTGAGTAGTTTTGTGAGTTGATTAAAAAATGTTAACATTTTTATAAGTGTTTTGCCCAACAGCACTCAATGGATCTGTTCAACACGGAAAATAGCTGGCTGTGGTGGTTAATCATGGCATTTGGTAAGTAGAACTCTCATGAAAAATTTGTGGATGCCGACCAAAAGCTTTTTGGCTAATTGTGAAATATTTGGATGTAGGAATGCTCATATGCGTGCGAGCCATATTGCAGTACATTACAATTAAACGCGAGTGGCAAATCCTCAACAGGGCTGCACAGGAAAGGTTGATGTTTTTTTACTAGTCCCAAAGTAAGTTTGTAATATAAATGTCGATGTCAGTCATTTGAATATATAAATTCAATTTTAATTTGCTTTGTGTTTTGAAGTTAGGTTTTTCATTCTGAGTTCATACCTGCTGCACTGATGTTTTATGCATGGTATCAGATATATTAGTGAAATAGAAAATATATTTTTATTGTACATCTTACTCTGGCATTTCATGTACCATATTGAAGACAACTAATGCAACGCTTAACGCTAACTAATATTTTTTCCTCCTTAACAGGCACGGCACTCTTCATTGAAATCGTATGTCACGCAAACATGAAGCCACAGCGTAGATTTTGTCTCCATCATTCGTATTATTTGCTATATGCAAATCTGAAATTGCTATATACCAATTTTTGGTGTGGGGCTCGTGTCCGGCTTCTGTAATAAAATTTGCACGGTATATAGTGTAATTTCAAAGCATGAAAAACTATGAAGATATGGAAATTTGAAAGTTTAACGTTTAGCATGACTAAAATGCTGTATAAAAACATTTGAATTTCTGTTAAAGTTGTATAAAATTGTGCTGTTTTATGCAAAAACAGTATTAATAAATTACGGTATTTGTGGTGTGTAAAGAATTTATGTGAACTATAATGTTGGGTTGCTATTGGTTCATCTTATTGTTAGATGGACCTAAATTACAATTACTGGAAATCTTGTTCCCTTACTGTGAATTGCTCCTCTCAGCTTTATGAAGGTGACCAGCATGCAGTTGGGCAGTTTTAATGATTGAGGCAACTGGCTGCAATATGAAAGGACCTTAGCACTGAAGTGAATTTTAAAATTAGTTTAAGATGCATATTAAACGTTTTGTTAATTAACATTTGACATTACAACAGCTTTGTGTTGTAAAATAAAGAAAGGATTATATTTTCTGGTTAGTGCATTTTGTATGACAGTTGTGGTGTTTTCGATTTTTTAGTTTTTATTCTGAGCAGGATTTATATATAACTAGATTATTTTTCACTTCATTTTCTCGTTTTTAACTTCGTTAAATTTTTAAACTTTTCATAAATGTTGTCACTTTTTCGTTTTGGAATCCAACTTTTAAATTTTAAATTGTGTGACTGTGATGCATAATACCGTTTTAGGTAGAGCATTGAGCCGCCATTTTTGTGTGTGGCTAAACGGCGAAAGTTGGTTGCAGTGTAAAATGTGTAGTAAATATTGAGAACGTTTAAAATTAACGACATAAATTACATTGAATACAGTGATAACCTTTCCTTTTCAACATTGGGTGCAACGTTGCTGCTGCAATGAATCCGAAAGTTGGTGATAAATGGAGAACAAGACCTGAAACTAATTTTATTCACATGGTACGTGTTGCCCAAAAAACAAAATGGCGACCAGACGCTATATCTTGATGAGTTCATTTGGTCCCCGGCTATGTTTTTGTAACATACTTAGTAGTTGATGAATTATGTCGGCAAGAAAATATTTACTTCATTTTAATGAAGAATTTTTCTCCACAAGACACGTGTTGAAATGAAAACAAAAGCACTAGATCAGGGAAGAAATATCCTACCTATTAAAATGCTCTAATTTACACATAAGGGGGATACAAAAGTCCTATGAACCCCTTATAATTTCCAATATGTGCACAAATTGTGTTGGTTGATAAATGGAACATAATGTACAGGCTATGGGCTGTGCAATATGGTGTAGCTGTTGTCAATCAATGTAATTTTGTAACGATCCGGTCTAGGGTCAGACCGATACAGAATGAGGCCAAACTTCAGTAACTGCCAATTTATTGGACTCTGGGCCGGTCCAAACCCAGTCAGCAACAATGTACAATACACACACTCAATAAACTCTAAATAGACACTGTTGCCCACAACAAATTGCCCTGGCTATCGATTCTCCACTCCTAGAGAATTTAGATAGCCCTAAATGCTCCAAGGATGGTCCCCAAGCCTCTCAGCATAAGCTGAGGTCGGACCATCAACTTGGCTGCAAGTCACTAAGCTCGGGAGTATTCTCACCGAGTCTGAAAAGCGACCAGCAGCGAGCAAGAATCGGCTGGAAGTGACCAAGAGTAGGAGTCACTCATGGTTTAAATAGTGGCCAATTTGGCCCGCTAATTGGCTCGCGACCGATCGGATGTTCAAAACGGGCGGGGCCGCCTGATATTATTGGCGGCCGCCGCCGTCAATCTCTCGCACCGGCGGGCGACGCCTTTAAGAACCGGTTTGATCCAGTTTACGCCCGCCGAGCCCACGATTAATCGGAGTCGCGACGCGACTCCGTCATTAATCGGTGTTGAAAGGGATTAGCGAGTCGAGGGACGGTCGCGAGCGCAATTTAGCGCTTTTTATATCTAAAAATAGCGTCCCCAAAATAAATAACGACGCCTAAATTAAATAAAACGACGCCAAAATTATGGGTCGTTACAAACTGACAACTGTCACTGTTGCCTGGCTAAAAATGTGCTTTTTGAGCTGATCAGAGCGTTTTTCATGACTCAAAACTGGCAATCTATTCGTAAAATAGGGTACACCTTGTTGAAATGCATGCTGAAATCGTCGATCTTTCAATTTTTGTGAAGTTATGTATAGTCCTTTTTCAGTTTTTAAAAGGTAATCTATGAGGGTGGATAAACAGTATACATTCGGGACGTGATACATATCTGTTTTTGTGATGATTCGGATCAATCGAACGACCAGCAAGGGGACTCCTCTTATTAGAGAGTGAATAATTTAGACTATGGTATGCACTGATATCAATATCAGCAAAAATTAATGAACAAAAACATACAAGATATAGCATGCAAGCAGGTCACGTACTATTAGAAGGATAGACAAATTAAAGATGCAAAAATATGTTGTTTGCTATGCCAAACTTTAGAGAATAGTATGGGACGTACGTTGTGGAAATAATATTTTCTCAATATTAGGTTCTAATCACATTGTATACCACTGCAATTCGATTGGATCCCCATTTGGAGAAACAACGTATATAGCCACACCTGACATTGTGCAGTGTTCATTTAATTACTTTTTGTTAAACATTGTTTTTCATCATTATATAGGCCGACTGTCCCTGAAGTATCCTTGGAAATGTCTTCTTTTTTTAGAATGTCATTCACAATATAGGTAACTTTGTTGAATTTCTATACCCATATAATGAAATCTACATACTTTTGAAGCTTGCAAAACTTAGGGAATTAGAAAAATCACAATGGGGAATATAAAGAAAATAAGATATCATTATTTTAATCATGTAAACTAAGATTATAACCTTAGTATACTTTCTCCAATCCTTTATATTGCATACATATATGCTTCTCGCAATAAATTTGCTCCATCAGCATTTTTCTAAAACAATTGCAGAGCTCAATACATTTAATTGATTATACCATTGTCAGTTTTCAACAATCACGTTTTTTATGTTCCCTATAATTATCTCAACAAGGGATTTTACAGTATAAACCTATTTATGAATGATGCCTTGGCCTAGCTTTCTCTGTTATTAATTATAATGCTGTTGAACGATTCACAATAAGATTGTGAATTAAGTGATTTCAGATGATATCATTTTCCAATGTAGTTCTTCACATATCACTGACCGAGTAGCCATTTTCGTAAAATATTGCGTCATATTTTTTGTGAAAAAGCCCGCAATCTTTATTTTTGGCCATCTCGGTAAAATAAGACGTCCTTGTGATAATTTTTTACTCTCTCAGGAACAGAACTTGTATTCAATCTTGGTATATGTTATCCGGTTATCCTTTATGTTAAGCCCATGGCAACATACATATACTGGTACCTATACTGTAAGTGATTGGGTAGAATTAAGCGAATATGATTTGTTGCCAAAGTTGTAGGTCTATTGGTACCGTCATTGTATATTTATACGCTATAGTTGATCCTACTTATAAATAAGGGCTCGGAAAAATTGCCTGCGGAAAATTTTTTCTTCCGTATAATAACAAAGCCTGAATTTTCCCATTTTGTGAAGGTAAGTTATACAAAGGAAGATGCAGATCAATAATAGCAATAATTAATATCGCTGCAGCAAATGTTGTTGTCATATAATTTAAGTCGTATTAACATCCTTTCATTATATTACATAGAAGAATGTACTGCTTCTGTAAATAATTGGAATTTTACGAATAAATAAGCAATACATGTAGTATATACATACTTAAAATTAATTCTAACAGTCAAGACAAATTTTGCTATATTTAAAAAAATAGACAACCAACACATTTTTTTATGTTTCCACAAGCTGTACACCGTCACGGTCAGCGTCATTAGCGAATTCCATATAAACGAGAGGCTATTTTGAGACAAAATGATCATGTTAATTTTTGCTGCTTTGCGCACACGTGATCACACACTATATCCAAATCCAAAGTGGAATGCACTTTTACACGCTACAATGTATGTACATAAACAACGTTTGTAAAAAGTGCTTCCATCCTAGAAATGTTGCTCAGTTAGCGATAATGGTACTCAACTGTATCTGTGCATGGGAATGTCATAAAACCAATAAAATGCCAGACAAGGGGAATATATTTCCAGGTCTGGTTTGCGTTTATTTGCTCAGTTGCATGAGATGATCGCTCGCATGCAGTCCATCAATTGTCTGCTTTTGAAGCACATTCGCACGATGGGTTTGAGAGGGGGAGGGGGAGGGGGCTCCAGAGATATAGAGAGCGGCCAGAAGCGGGTATATATTGATCGGTTGGAGGCCGAGTTGCCACTGACGTCATATCTGTGCTGGTGCAAGCACTACGCATGTGCCGATCGATAATCACTGTTTCTTCCGCTTGCCCTTTCTGGCGCTTCGTGCTGTCACCCACCCAGAACCCAGTTTGCAGATCCGAAATTGCACACACAGTCATTGGCAGTGCTCCACTCGGCTCTCTGCACGGAGTCAGTGTATAACCTTTCAGCATGTCTTCAAATCCAACCACAGTCATTACAACAACTGACACCAACGGTGACATGTCATCTTCTGCTCCCATAGCTGCTTCATCCTTCCCAGCAGTGATCGAATTAAACGTTGGTGGCGTTTTCTACACCACGTCGCTCACTACTCTAACCCAGGATCCGGACTCTCTTCTCTGTCAGATGTTCACGGGCAGTGCGAAGACGCCAATCACCAGAGACTCGAAAGGCAAGTACTTCGTTGACCGAGATGGTGTCCTCTTCCGCTACGTGCTCGATTTCTTACGAAACCGAAAGCTCGTGCTGCCAGAAGGTTTCCACGAGCGAAGCCGGCTTCGACAGGAAGCTGAGTATTTCGGTTTAGACGCCATGGTTGAGGAAGTTTGCGGAGCAGGATTTGCAGGATTGCAGAGCGGGATGTCACTTTTGACGGCTAAAGGTACAGGCTACCTTAGTCCTTCGGAAGTTGCTGGCAAACCGGGCTACGTGACCATCGGCTACAGGGGTTCGTTCGCTTTCGGCCGAGATGGGCTGGCCGATGTCAAGTTCCGAAAGCTGTCTCGGATCCTCATCTGCGGAAGGATCACCCTGTGCAGGGAAGTGTTCGGGGATACTCTGAACGAGTCACGTGATCCAGACAGGGGCTGCGTAGACCGCTACACGAGTCGATTCTTCTTGAAGCACACCTTCTTGGAGCAGGCCTTCGACATGTTACTCGAGGCTGGCTTCAGATGCCTGGCAGCCGCAGGCTCCGGAACGAGTGGAGGAAGTGGGGTCGACTTGAAACCAGGAATGGACAGCGAAGAATCCAGATGGAATCATTATAATGAATTTGTCTTCGCTCGCCTTCCACAGTTTTGAAACAAAAACAAAATCACTCGAATATATGTGTATGCCCTAAATAACTTCATTTACCCCCTGTTGTTGGCATCTGCAGGGTTAGGCAGCACGAATTAGTTACGTCATACCACTGCTTTTCAGTATACCTCTATTCCCTTTTTTAATCCTCAGACCATTTTCTTGTACACTTCAACAATCGTTCATTTTGTTACTATAGATGTTCCAATCGAATTAATATAAGAGAGTCACGTATGGTACCATACAAACTTATTATTTTAATTGCATACCGTGTGCAGTTGGGATTCAACATGTTATTTATTGGTAGAAGGGTGGTGTCATCACTTCTCATCTCTGAAGTGCATGAGGTAAAATTTATATTACTTGGAAGGTCTATATTTAACAGCCAAATTGAAAAAAAATGGTTAGCCAGGTATCTATTATGTTAAAATAATTTGTGTGCATTTCTTGTTAAATTCTATGAGTTTTCCACCACATCACTCTTTGGTGATTTTATAAATAAGAAATTATAGTCTATATTATGGTTAACGTGTTTTAACTATTGTATGTCTCAGTCTTGCGATTTCCAATTCCCTAAATTTTCCAGGCTTTCCAGGTATGTCCGAATCCATAATAATCTTAAATCCAACTGGGTTTGTGCAATACGGAGCATATCACTTGACAAAGGCGAACATTTCAGTTTCATTTACAATTTTATGCCTTGAAGACCAAATAATATCATTGACAGGGATTCATTCTAATCTCGAAAGCCTGAAATCTGCAGAGAATTGGTTGAAAAAACTGAATTAATACTGGGCAATTCGTGGAATTTCAAATATAGTAAAGGATAATGTGGAATAATTAAATGTAAATGCAATACATGCAGTGTTCATAATGTTGTTACGAAAGGAGCACAAACTTGTTAATCCACCTGTCCTTCAAAATCATAGTAATAAATAGAGTATAAGACGGACATTAATTCCATGTCTTACAAATAATTTATTTTGAGCAATATTCTATATATCAGCAAACATTAAATGCAATGGCAAGCACATTACGTGCAACACTGAAGATTGAATTCTGCAATTTATCAAAGGTGTCAACTTCCTCGTTTCGTTCTACACTAATAAGAGTGGCATCAACATTATATAGTTTTAGTTTCAAACAATTGTGTTATCAAATGGTGTTGATGTAATAAACTAAGAGATTTACGAATATAAGCATGGATTTCACTTTTCATTCATATCATGTCTGAAACGAATTTGTTTTCCACGAAATCAGGTGGCCATTGACTTTGCATTGTAGAAATCGCTAACACCTCACAGATATTTTCTAGATTTTCCCTAGCTGGTGAAATATTCTGACCTACTAGGAAATTCTGCAACGTGACTATGAGAGCACTATCATACAATTGTTGTAGAGCAACGTCAGACAAATCTGACGTTGCTCTGAAGTTGGCAGCCTGGAGTTAATCGATTAACCTTTTATTGACTTCACTGCACTACAGCGTGAGTAAAAATAGCTTGAAGGTTTAAACAAATTCAATATAAATTCGCATTTTCATGCGAGCCATTGCTGCAAAATTGTAATTAGGCACAACTTCCGAAATAAAGCCCGACTAAAATTTAGTCTTGTTCAAAGTTTTAATATGACAGACCTTTACTGTATAATTCACTAATCGGATTTAGAAAATGTAGCATGTACTAGTAATCGAGTCTTTTCTGAATGCAGAAATTTCTAATAGCTCATAACCACCCATTATATGACAGTAAACACATTTTTTGTAGAATTAATTTTTTGACAATGCCTAAATTCACTCTTCCAAGGTCTATGGCCACCCTATAATAATTATTTTAGACGTGTAAGGATGTTAATCTACTGATCTCTGTTTCCTACTGCCTAACCATGCGAGTTTCACCTGTTAAAAACATCAGTATGTGGAATCGTCAATTATCTCATACTAATAAGGTAACTGGGCACACAAAGGGTTCCCTGCATGAGCAGCAGAAAAATCCAGCCCTGGCACTACCCATTCTGACGTCCTCAACTGAACTCGTCGTCGTTTTCGCCATCTTGGAATAAGTCGTTTAAAGTCGTACCGTCGTTATAGGGGGGTATATGGTGTGGGTTGGGTGCTAGCAGCAATCGCCTTTCAGAGCTCCATCGATCGATATAAAGGAAGTCAAGGCGCAAAAATCTGCACCACGTTTCCAAATGCAGAAAGGCAAAAAGAAGAAAACAGCTGCAACAATGGTTTTCAAATCATGTCGATTATTTGATTTCAACATTGACTTCACTCGATGCAGAACCAATGTGAAAGCCAAGGTGTATGGAAAACACAAGGAATTGTATTTCGCACTTCCAAATTTTTGTAGCTACAAAAATCTATTTATTTCCAGTTGTCGAGGTTCCAATTGTATATAGAAGCTCGGTTATTTTCGGATAAGGAGCTTACACGAAGAGGGAAATATTCCAGCATTTCCTTGAGCAGACAGCAAATGGCGGAAATTGCACTAATACTTATACATAATCCATATGCGACCGAATGTATCGCGTTTTTGGTGGAACTTTAATATAAAAATGCCTCGGTATATATAAAACAAATGAATTATTAAATAACAAACAAACAAGCAAGATACACAAAATATATATATACATATGATCTGTATTTTCTTGGTGTTGAAAAAATAAACGACGGAAATCGGGGAAATTTTCAAACTCCCTGAATTTATCCGAATTTGTACGAACCCTGTGATAACCGATTTTGCTTTAAGTCGTCTACCTAGTAATTGAACTTACTGATTTCTGAACTGTACATCTCTATTATAACGCTGTATTAACTTGTATATCAGATTTCTTGATATGTCTCTTTCTCTCTCATCAGCCTCGGAAAGTGATTTTGATCTGAATTCTCTATTTACGGCGATATCCGCTGTTACTGTCGTTATTTTTGGGTCCGCTGTGCTGTAAATATTCCACACGTCACTAAATAAACTCGCCTTCATGTGCACTATCTATTTACACTGAAGCCATACAGGTGTGCGTGTTGCCGTTTCGCGCTTTGCGTGTTTAACAAAAGTACATCTCTCTTTTTTCCACTATTAATTTATGCATCATGGAAACGCTACTTGAACCGCTTGAACTATGAATCAAATAGTACAAAGCGTATCCAAAAGAATATAATTAATCCATTTATCACAGTATATGTTACAGGCAAACGCGTCACTCAGGCAGTGATGCCATTCCCTAGGCCAAGCGCTGTCATAAAAAACACAGTAAAACGCCGATTGCGCGTTAACTAAGCGTTTTATCGGAAAATTAGCGTGAGCCTAAATTGTTCGGAGGCTCGAATTACATATCACAGTCTACTTTGCAAAATTTTCGGAAACTTCGATCACGTTTATTAACGTCACTTACGTGATCGACGATCATGTAAATTATGACAAAGTCTATTAATAAACCTGACCGAATATTCTGAAAATTGAAAGTTGAAAGTAGATTATGATATGTAATTAGAGCATCGGAACAATTTAGGTTCACGCTAATGTTTCGATAAAACGCTTAGTTAACGTGCAATTAGCGTTTTAGGGTGTTTTTATGACAGTTTGGCCTAGGGAATGGCATCACTGCCTGAGTGACGCGATTGCCTTTAACATATGCATTGGTTCCGTTTTCATGCATCCCAGTTCACTTGGTTCTATGGCGATGCAATCTCGGAATTTGTTAAGTAGTTCGCACAGTTGTTGTTGTTCTTCCATAGTACATTCAGGGCCTATCTTTATCTGATCAATGGTGATTGGTGGTCGCTGCATGGGCATTATTTGGAGCACAGTTTCGTTGGAGTCGTTATCCATCTGATCATCTATCTGAATGACATCATGGTCTGGTATCCATTCAGCACGCACCAAAACTTGGTTTTTCTTCACTTCCATGGGTGTTTTACCAAAGTTCGCGATAGGAACAAGAGATTCTCCGTTGTCGATGACGTACCCAACATCCTCTGGCTGGCTGCGGCTGAAGACTACGCCTTGACTCTTAGTATCGTCCACGATGACTGACACGTAGCAAACTTGGTTAGGTTCCACAGTCACATTTTGCTTGCACCTCAGATTGCAATTTCTGGAAAAGTCTAGGTCAATGTTCTTCAAAAACGATGAATCTTCTTCGGAGACCAAAGCAACCTTGCCCTGCTTCCGAATCATCACAATCTGTGGCAAATCGATGACATTGGTACCCAAAAGCAGATCAGGTCCTTCATAGGTCTTATTTTCCAGAACATGAAGTGTTACGTTTTCGATATCAATACTGTCAATTTGCAGAACAGCACTGGTTGTTCCTAAGGTTTTCTGTTGACCACCTATTCCTCGTAGCAGTACTGATTTTGTTGCGTCGATAATCTTCCCCAATGTAGTGGCCAGTTGGATCTTCATGAGAGATACTGCTGAGCCCGTATCCATGGTTGCTTCAATCTCACTGGTTTTGTCAATAGTAACCACCTTGGAGGGTGCTAATGTGGAATTAGTCGATGCGGCATTCACAACTTCTGCCTTGGTATTTGGACAATCCTTAGTTCCATGGCCTGTTTTGCGGCACTTGGTGCAAAACTTCTCTCTTGGTGGCTGGGGCAATCTTTTGCCAAATGTCCTTGACGATTGCAATTGTAGCATTTGTGAGAAGCATTGCTCTTCTGACTAGGAACCTTGTCATCAGAAGTGACTGCATCTTTCGTTGTTGTTGGCGTCACTTGAGTCTTTGGTTCACGGGAATCCTTAGATGGTTTTGTGGTTGCCTGATCTTTAGTTGAAAACCTTTTAGCCCGTAGCTTGGTAAAAGATTCGTAGTAATTGATTTCACGCAATAGGTCATTGGCAGTTGTGTGTTTCTTTTCGAGCATAGCATAGCTTAGATGTCTGTCACGAAGACCACTGATGATTTCCTTGACAGTGTCATCCACTGTAAAACCCAACTTGAGGCACAGACGCTCCTTGTCACGTAGATAAACTGCTACTGGTTCATCCTTTGCTTGGATTCTGGATTCCATTTTCCTCCAAAGATCGGTACGGCTCATGATCCGCACAAACGCATCTTGGAAGCTCTTCTCCCAATTGGCCCAAGTTGTTGACTTGCTTCCAACAGCCTTTTGCCAATTTTTAGCAGCTCCGGTGAGCTTAATATTTACTGTTGACAACTTGATTTCATCTGACCATCCACATAAGTTGCTTACTTGGTTGAATTGTTGCAACCAGTCAACAGCAGAATCATCATCTTCAGTTCCGGAGAACATCTCAATGCTACTGGAAGCATCTGGTCGTACATACACAGCTGGTGCAGGCACTGCTCCCATCCTCTGATTCATCATCATTTGAATTCGCTGGTTATTCTGCTCCAAACACTTGGTGAACATTTCCATTGGATCCAACCTGGTAGGTTCATCATCAAAATGGTCTAGTTGTGGTGGTTCCTTTCCAGTATCAGACATCTTAATCGCACAGTAACTCAACTTCAAACTTGTTTCGAACTTGAGATACAGTTCCAGGAATTCAGCCTCAAACTTGTTTTGAAACTGGAATTCCAAACACAGTGAGAATTGGCACTCACAATCACTCACAATCTTTTCCAACTTTTTGTCAGTTTGACCTTAGAATGGTGTTAGTCCATCCCACTTCTGAATTGTAAGAAATCCATTGTCTTGAACACACAGTCATAAAATAAAAGAGTCTTTATTCTAAGAAGCTTGAACATGAACTGACACAAAGGATCTAACATGGCATTATATAGGGCAGATAAGCTCCGCCAACTTGAACTGAGTCTAACAAGATTACCATATATGGTCATGGAATGTGCACATCCGATTATGGCCATATAAGGACATGAAAATGAGTACAGCAATTACTATAGAATGTGCAATAAACTAAGGCGCTTTAGCCAACAGAGTTTTACAAAAGGAAATTTTCCGAGAAAGACAACATTTTTGCAATCCTATATTGAACCAGTTTACACAATCAGGGTCTCAAAATATTCAAAATAAGAAGCAATCTACAATTCTGCAATACTGTGATAATATTTCAACTCCTAAGCAATAAACTACACTATATGTGCATTGCAGTTTAATAAAAACATGTATATGCATATGTCATTATTATATGTTTTTAATTGGACATTGAAAAAGACCAAATCGGATACAAAAACATACTCAGATATAATAATTTTTTTCCTGGTCCCTTTGAAGTTCTTATAACGAGGTTTCACTGTACTCGCAGCCAATTTTATTCTTTGAGCGGTTTTGGTCCTATTACATTTGGACCATCTTCAGACCACACTACAGTAGCGAGGGAATAACATAAGTAAGTGTACAATTGCAGCAAAAAAATTGTCGCGTACTGTGTGCTACTGATAAATGAATGACTCTCAGCGCCCCTGGTGATGGGAGCGCAAACTAATACTACACAAATGGACTGATCTATG
>JAQIWR010001562.1:0-13319 GCA_034695945.1 Glomeris hexasticha
TTTTTGCGTTGTGTTTGCGTTTGCCACGCCTTTTGGCGGTTTTACCCCGTGTCGCATTTGGCCCCGGTCTCCCCTACTATATGTGAGATCTTAAGTTTAACTGTGATTGTATTTCAACACTGGCTGCATTCAATCTCCAGTAAAAATCCTTATTTTCAGAAATTTTTGGTTATAGCCAGGTAACATGACCTAAAACAATTGCTGCAGAGAAGCCATATTTTTTTTGTTTTAGCCCATTCAACCCTATGCTTGTATACATATAATATAGAATTGTAATAATTACAATAGTCTGATATTTAGTTTGATAGGAAAATATTGCAATTAACTTACCATTGGCAAAGACATCAACGTATTCCTTGTTTTCAATTATGTGACCAAGTTGTTGCTGCGAATCGACTTCTGTCAAACTTCCAGGGCTATCCTCACCAGTTACCTCTGCCAACTTTTCAAGCCACGACATAGTCCTCTTAGCACTGCATTCCTTTGCACCATTGTTGTTGGTTGCGGTCGAAGGATTAGAAGCCATGGTAAGCAGGCCAGCAGAGCTGGAGCTCGAGGAACGTGGACGGGAGTTGGTCACGTGGTCCCTGGTGATGGCCGCATTCACGGGTGCCATTTCGATCTTTTCGTGAACATTACTAAGTCGCCTCTGCAGTTCATGTTGATACGGCTGAGCATGGTGATTCTGGACAGACCATCGCCGCCCTTCCCCTGAAATAAATAAACAAACAAAACAATCCTTCATGTGAACGCATACAGCCAACCGGAAACCATAGACCGGAGACCGTGCCCTCAACTACCATCATCGATTATACTGTAGCTGCATGCTCTATGTTTGCGAGCATCCGGTTGTCACTTTAGAGACGTCATCGAAATCTTTCCAAAATAATAACTACTATATGCAAAATGCAGGAAATCGTCCTACTGGTACTGATTCTGGCGATATTTCTTCATACTGTCCATAGAAATATGTACTTGCACATAATACACAGCCTACATGTATTATTCATAACAATTGTTGTTTCACTGGCAAATATCTAAGTACAGTAGTGTGTCGATTCTTAAGTAGGGTCATGAAAGTTGTGACATGTTTTCGCGTTATGAAATGCAGAATTATGAACTTTATCACATGTTTTCTTATCACACATGTGAATTAAGAATAAAACATAAATTGTCTAGTAGCATTTATAATTTACTGTACAATATATATTTATTTCATATAATTTCTCTTTCTCTTGCAATAGGAAAATGTTGCAAATAATGAGCGCAAAAATGACGTGGTCAATTATGACAGAAAATATGTAATTAGAGTAGAACTTTAGGCGACCTTGTTAAATTGCTACTATATACAACAAATCCGTTATAAGGAGGTTTGACTGTTATTTCAGGTTGGCCGCCATTTTTTATTTTGCAAAATCATGCAAAACTCCAGAAACAGATATATTCCTATTGAAGGTTCATAGCTCTACTATTGAGAACCATTGCTATTTTTTCACATGAAAACACTGATGTCAACGTTCATTTACGATATTTGCGAGGCATGCCAAAAAGAAGTGTTTGACTTTCCTTATTCATGCATTGCATTTTACAAATTATGACCAAAATTGGTAACAGCAATTGTAATGTGACGTCATAATACCGGTAGCACTGTGTACTTTGAGACAAATGATATCGTATGTATACAATATAACATTTATTGTGAAAATGTAAATAAGTATTTTATGGAAGTTATTATAGAGCTTTATGGGACACTTAGTCATGCACGCTCATAAGAAACCAATCAACATTCTCATGTGGTTATAGTTTATAAACAAAAGAAGTTTCATGTGTGGTCATAAGTTACAATGTCTTCACGGCAATGTTCTTTTTCGTGGGCATAAGTGACAAAGAAAAGGGCTTCACTGCAATGCTCACACAATAAAGAAAGCCATGTAAATCCAGTTTTATAGTGTGTGAATACAGTACTTCTTGGAATTATCTATAATAGTGGACACTTTCATTTTGTAAAAGTCCGTGAAAACCATTTGAAAAGACACAATTCTCAAATGAAAACCACCCAAAATTGCAAATATAGACATTCAACATCCATTACAATAATATTTGAACAACTTAACAGCAAATTTCCTTCACAGATAGATCGGTGTTTCGACTTTGGCGGTCACGTGACAACGAACACAGCCAGATAAATTACACAGTACATAGCATATTATAAAAGGAAAGCCATTCTGGAAATTTCAGAAGGTCACTGAAAAGGAAATGTCGTTGGAAACTGAAAATGGCGACTAAAAAGTATCAAGCCAGGAATGTAATGTTCATATCCGCGAAGCAAGCAAAGTATATTAGATTGCAAATTAACGTCTCCTTGAATCGTCTCACGATTTCTTTCTTACATTTTAACCCATCCAAGCCCAAACTTCTCAATGTCGGCCATTACAGACGACGAAATGCACCCAACGGCGCTCCAGTCAACAGATTCCATCAGACCGTGAAGACAAAGGCAAGAAAAATTGTAATTTCAACTGTAATCGCAGCTTGTCATCTCCATTTTCAATAAAATGTATATGAAATAGTGCATCTTGCAACACGTTAGTACACAAAATTCGCGTGCACAATGCTGCATTTGCCCCTCCATTTTTCGTATCGGCGGGTGGCAAAAGAAAATGGCTGCCATAGGAGCACTTTCTCGATAACGTCTGCATTATTACAATTTTATTATAGCAATGGGATCGAGGACCACGAAGTGACCTGTAAGTAAAAGGTCAAGGACGTCACGGAGTGGGCGTTTCGCATCTTATTTGAAATCAGGGGCTAGCTACTATACAATAAAAAATAAAGAAGAGAAAGCGACAATGAAAAAAAATGAGAAACGGGTCTGGAAAATAGTCAGGATGCTCACACAACAGGACCTCATTATAGTCTATATCAAGAGTCAAATAAACAACACGATCGAATCTGGCAACAATTCACAATCAAAAATGATAATGAAACCATATTTCATTGCACGCTATCATCAACAGACAGTATGAGGCCAGCAATTGTTTTCTTTACACTTTTTCAAATCTTCCTTCACCAGGTGTTTTTTTATCTAATTAAAGAAATGTAGCTACTGTCTACAAAGTTGACCACTTATCAAAAGACAGTGTCATTCTTATTTCGTCGTAAATCCTCGATCGATACTCCTCCCTTCACAAATTCTCATAAATTACCATACAAAATGTGCCTACATCTACTGGTTTTCTAGAATCTCGCTAACACCCAAAACGTCTCAATTTGTCAAACTCAAAAGACCGGAATATATGCATTCGTTATCATTGCACAGAATTCTTGATCTATGTAAAATTCTCGGATTGTCAAACAAACTTGATGTATATTATTCAAAACTGTATGTTCCTGCAGCAAGTTCAACCAGATTACAGAATATAATTCTTTAACACGATTACATTATTATATTAACTTTGACTATGCTGTAGTATATTAAAATATTATCAGATGATGGAAAGTTTCCCTAACTTAACTACAAATTGACAGACAAAGTGCTGCAGAACATGCTTACAAATAATTGCCCAAAATTGGGTTATCCCTGCATATAACCGACTGAATCAAACACCTATGTGATGAGAAAACCTGTTGCAGCAGAGTATGCCATCTATATTATACCAAATTAAAACTCTGAATAATTTCTCTGTCCAATTTAATATTATGAATTATTTTTGTTTTGAATTTATCACTAAAACCAAAAATGAACACTTTAATATAGCAACATTTACCACATCTTAGTGAACATTTTTAGTGTATGACCCCCATTTTGCTAGCTAATGGCATATTTGCGGAAATGCAATAAACTGCTGTGTGTTTGGTTTTACAGGTTGCTGAAAGGTTGGGTTATAGACATGCCATGTCATCAATGAATAAAATGGTGTCACTTGAAATTTAAATGTGATATTTCCTGTGGGGTGCTAACTCTAAATCTACAATTATCCGAATTCAAAGAATGGTCCACTATATACTCTTTTTTATTGACAGAATTATCCACATTGCACCATGTTCTTTGGGTAAAGAGTAGCGAAACATGTAAATGCATAATAACACGAAGAGGCAACAATCAGGGTGAAAAGTTCAGGTTATATTGCTAGTATAGCCTACTTTTACAGACCATATGGTTATATAATTGTCGTGCAAAGGAGGTAATATTTTTTCTTTCTTAAATGGCTTTTGTTTCGAGTAGTATATAGACTTGTTTAGTGTAAGCACTAAATGCAGTTCTGTTTTGGTCATTTTTGACAAAGGTAGGCAAGGTAAATGTGACGCAAGCAATGGGAAAAAGCCAAGTGAGGCTTACTCATATGATTGAGTCGACCAAGGAACGAAGATCGCGTCAAAAAAGGAGAAAGTTGGAGGCATAAAATAGGTCACGTGAGCGATGAATGAGGACGGGATGAACGGAAACCTTCACAGTATATATTGTCCTCTGTATATGCTGATATACATGTATATTGTGTATTACACTTATTGAGGAAACGGGCAAAGGAAGGAAACGAGAAAGTTCCTCAAAGTGGAGGCGGACAAGTGCCAGAAGGAAGATAGGGTCATCCTTGCACCTCACCTCCTGTGTCACGTGCCCACAATTAGCCCACGTTCATTAACATAACAACACCCAAACGCAGCTTACAACACATTATTACCCACGTTCATTACACGCAAGCCATGCATTTTTTCGAGTAGAAAATCTACACAACTGGGACAAATTGCTGAACTGTTGACACTTATAGGCAAAGAAACCCAATAGCTAGGTCTGCATGCACACATTATTATAAAAGTATTAAATAACAATCCAAATTTAATTAAGTTACATGAAAACTAATTTGCCCCGTGGAAAAACACAGCTGATTTCACTGGCTTTACAAAAAATATACTATATTATTTATAAAAACTATAGTTAGTTAATTAATTTTTTCATTACATAATTCTGCTTATTTATTAGGAAATTGCAATTTGTCGCAATCAAGTGATACTTTCATCATGAAAACTCATGAAACTATAATTTTTGTAACGGGTTTCTTCAATAAAAAACAGATTTTGTCATGATAATCATAGTTTAGCTCACTCAAATATTACAGCTTTTAACACCCAACTACAAATTTATCTGCCAAAACTACATTTTAGCTAAAGATGAAACATCTGTTAACACGCAAAAACTCGTGAACTATGCATAATTTTTACATGGAAATTTGACTGCAGTAGAAATTATTTATGCCCGCAAAAACTGAACTCATTTACGTACGAAAACCAGATAAAAAAAAATCTGGAAACACAGACTGTGACAAGATTTGAAAATGAAATTCTAAGACAGTGAATTAGTACCTATGTGCATTCAATACAGTGGACCAACTGCTACCGTTTTCTATTTGCATGACCCAGTACCCTAAAAAATCGAATTTTATCAACATTCTAACTTTGGTCGAATAGGAAATTAAATAGTTGACCGCAATATTACAGGCTGACTTTCTGATTTGCATAGGTAGTTTTTTATGCTTGTAGCTACCCAAGTGTATGCATGGATTGCATGCATGCTGCACATTGCATTGAAATCCTTTTGACATATACAAATGTGCAGAAACGAGTTGCAAAGTGTGGTTTGCCTTCTGCCATGTACTATACACCTGTACACTCATATTTACATTCATCTTGAGTGCCCTTGCAAGTGATAAGCCCAATTTCCCTCCAGCAAGGTCATAATACGTCTGGAAACATAATCTGTAATAACACCACTTTCTAATATCACTACAAAAGTTGGAAAATCTTATTGTGCTGTATTTCGGTCATGATGTCTTAATTGAAACTTACAATCTGTCACCATATCAAATAATCAGCATATTATTGGTATTTCATCGAACAGGTGCTTCAGATGACCTCAACCCTCCTTGAGGTTCGCGCCAAAAAATTGCAAACAAGGCTGTCATGGCCGCCATTTTCCTATAAGAGTTTTCCCTTATATGACGCCAAACCCAAAATCTACCTCTGCATCAATCTAATATTTTTTTCTCCACTTCTCTTCAGATTTTCAGACGTGTACTGCCAATAAAATAAACGTTTCTTCATCTCCATGCATAGCACAAGGTCTAAAAGCACACTACAAATTACATATTTAACACAGTTGGAATTTATTAGAAATTATATTCATTCATTTTTATATTTATTTTTTATTGTAAAATAAGCCATTGCAGTTAAATTCATACAAAAATGAATGAAGCATACAATTGTATACGGATTTATAGCGGGTTAATCCATAAAAAACTGTGCAAAGTTCTAAAAAGTGTAATTATGCTTTTAAAAAACATTTCTTGCATATTGGACCTAATTTTTCAATTAATTCTAATAATATGATAAACATTTTAAAGCAAGTTTTGTAATACTAGTCCCAGTACAACAATTAATAATATCACACACGTGAAAAAGTATGTTTGCACTTACGATTTATAATGCATAATAATGAATATTATCTGTCTGATAATTTTATCTCTATTTATTCTCGTATCAAAAATAAATCAAGTTGACAAATATGACGATGGAATTATAAAATACGCCATTTTTATTATAGTATTCAAGTGTCGATATTAAATTTATAAGCTTACACTGATATTTTTACTGTTCTACAAGAACTACACATATGGGGAAAGTTGTTCTAATAAATCCATTTTATTCCAAAAAAACAAGTGGAAATAACGTTTAACAACACCACCAAATTCGTGTTTAGTGGGGGGAGGTTGAATGAAAAGAAATATGGGACATTTTATCGCGTTAAAACTGGAGTAGCTAAAACTGGAACATCAAAGATACTCTCAAATCCCAACGAGGTCTTATTTTCCAGAATAAATCCTAAGGTTATCATTATATTCTTAATAATATAATTGAACAAATCTCTTTATAGTAACTCCATATATAGCCCTACTTAAAAATTTTATCTATAAAATATGACATGAAAATATTTGAAAATGTCAAACTACCTAATTAAACAATGAAAACTAGCAAAAAAACGCAATAAGTTATATAGGTCTAATACAATATTAAGGAAGTGAGAAATGTCAACACAGTTTGAAACAAGATGGACACCTGTAATGCGCCATCAGTTTGAATAGTTGAAATCACAATGAAAGAATTCTTGTAGATAAGTTAAACCAATAAAGAAAAATCGATAAAACTTACATATGGCGATGGGAAGCAACTGTTATAAGCACAATATATTGAAAATCCAATAAGAGTTAGAGAGTTGTGATGAGGTTTAGAGGTGTTCACTGTACGACGTCTATGGCTCATTTGGGTTGCAATTTTGGCGCCGAAGTCAGCTGCGTTTTTGGCCACGCCTTTCACTCAACTCCATTTTCGTTGGTGTGATTTTCGTTTACGTCCGTGCTACCGCTAGAGACAGCAGTGGGCCAACATACATTTGCTGCACCAACCTCAAAGCTTACAGCCTGTCATGGCGTGGGAGGTGGTTGTTGTGGCAATGAGTTGGAGCAGCCTTTGGACGCTCTGGCTCATTAAAATCACCTTCTATGCCATGCCGCATATCGGCCAGATTATTCTATATATCGTCACCCCACGTGCTTATTATAATCATGTTGAAATTATTAGACAAAGTGGATGAGCTCTGAATTGTAACTGATCTACACAACAATCAGACAGCTAGAACATTACAATAAATTTCATGAAATCAAGTACAAAGAACTTTTACTACTGGGTGGTGTGTCCACTACTATAATATAATAGGCAACAGTTGTGCATATACAAGTTACTATGAAACAATAGTGCTATCTATATACCTAAAGAATGAAGGTGCAAATAACCTACATTGTAAAAAATTAAGATTTGTCCATTTTATAGTTTGTAACAAATCCAGCATTATATTAGAGATAACAAAATTATACTACAGTGTACTTGGCTGTCTGTCTACATGGCCTGCAGTGGAACAGTTTATGAGACAATGCTGTGTATATGGATAGGGCCAAGTTGGTACTTTCAATAGAACAGCTGTGAATGGTTATTTCAAAATTTGCGATTTCTGCACTGAACTAGTGCGATTTCACTTGCTTAATTTGTCATCATAGGTTTTTCTACCATTAATTAACCCTTGACACCCTCCACCCACAACCCAACAACTGTAGAGTACTGCAGGTAAGGCTCCAAAAGGATGACGTCATTGGTACATAAAGGAGTTTATTTTTGTAACAAACACTCTTTAAAAGAGCTAAACGTCATATCTTTGATTTGCTCCATCAATATTGCTTCAAAACATTTCCTTGATGAGGCATGACGTTTACATTGGGCAAGTGCACAGGATGCAAGTTGTTTTCTATTACATTTTGATATCATCATCATCAGTTTTTGGAACCGACAAGGGAGGTGCAAGTGTTAATTTAAATCATTCAATGACCTTTTGAAATGTGCTATGGCGACAGTGAAAGTCTTGTTATTACACAGCAGATACTTTCAAGAAGTACAGGTATTTATGCTCTCATATAATGTATAATTGTCTGCATGTCTATTTTTGGTCCATGAAAAAGTTTTCTGAAAACGTTGCTGGGTGTGAATGCAATTAAACACGTAGAACGTGATTCTGAAAGTAATATATACTGTACATGGTTAATATTCTGCACTTGATGACGTCAGCAAAACAGTTCTATGGCGTCATTCAGGTGTGGTCTATGAAAAGTGCATAAGTTTCGTTTTACCTTGTTGCTCCCTGTTAGAGGGTCATCCATATAGAATGTCAAAATAAAGTTGTTGACAACGGAAAAGTACTAGGCATAATATAATTGACTTACAATGGTATACAAAAATTAGAACAAGTAAAATAGAAACAATTGGTGATTTCCAACTGCGATTGGGGTGGAGAACTTAAGGGCCATGCTAATGAAAACTTATGGTTTAGTGAAATGGAAAGCAAATTAGAACCTGTAAAGTTGCTAGCTACCGCTCATCATTTTTTGGAAAAATCAAGGCAAGGGTGTGTCTATACTAGATATCTGTAGATCGTGCTTTGCCAGCAAAACGTAGCCATTAACTCGTTTTGTAAAGACTGCAACATTAAAAAAAACCTAAGAAACTTTTGTACTAAAACATTTCTTGCAATTTGCGGCACAATCTCACAGCTAGAACCTAGTTACGTGCATATAACTTAGTAGTATTTGAAAAGCACACCTATATTTTTCATAAACGCAACTCCGTGTCCGGAATTTTTAATATTCAAAATAATTAGTAAATATTAAAGGCATTGTAGTAGCTTGGTACAACCAATTGAAAATACATATATTGAAGGATATTATTAAAGTATAGCCTAGCTATAAATGATTTTTACATAGATTTCAGACACTAGACTTGGTAGACATTTATCAAAATTTGGAATCATTCATCCCATTTGATAAAAACCGTGTAATGAAAAAAGATAAACTTTTATCAGCATAGCCAGGTTTTTAAATATGGGCGTGGCCTGTCGGGCGTGGCTCTCGTCAAACAGAAAATGCGAAGAACATTCCTGTGAACCACGTGACCCTTCTTGCTCAGATGAAAATTTTACCCAATAAATTTCCTCAATTAGCTTCAGGGATTTTAGGAAAATTCGCTCGCAATTAAATAGGTGAAATTTAATGCTTCTGCTGGTTGTTTCTATACCTGAATTAAACGTAAATGAAAGGATTCGTAAAACTTACAGTTTGCATTGTAGCTGACGTCATTGTGCTTGTGGCAAATTTCTGAGGCGAATAATTTGCGAGCACAGCAGAATTATAAACATTGTAACAAGAAATCAGCTCGTAAAACATATCGGTGTGAAAACGACCAGTTTTACTTGCATGTGTTATCAGTGACGTTATCAAATTAATTTAACAAGCATTAGAAGGCGTGGCTTGTTTTGCATATATAGTCTAAAGGTCTTCGAGCTGGATAACCAAACAATTGACATTGTATAAAACTATTATAAAAAAGTCGTAACAAGTTTGAATCCCTGTGCATGTGTCTCATTATTTACTTACATACTACATTTATATTTTACACCGTCATTTTTGACGGATATCATGCAGCTTGTACAACAGTTCCTCCAGTACATTGGCCAGATAATATTTGATCGAGTTGCTCAATATAAGAATGTTGTCTTTTATCGATTGTATTGCCTACAAAGTGCAAGTTTGGACTGCATGTACACCAATCTAATTCTGTGAAAAAGTTGAAATAAACAAAAATATTTGTTTATTTCAACTCAAAGCACACATTATAGTGATAGGATTGTTATGACAATGTAAAATTCACCTGAAAATACAAGTCATGAGGGTAACTTTCTCTAAGCATTGTTTTTACGGCGGTATATTTTAACACCATAATCCTTAGATATTGGTTGACAGCCATAAATATGCTACTCATGAAATTAAATTGTTCTGGGAAGATACATATGATCCATCATATGAGAACAAAAAATATGATTGCATACATATATACTGTATATGAATGAAGTTTCGCACATCACAGCTAAAATCGACATTCACATGTTTTATATAATGCAATATTTTGTGAAACACCGTAGATAATATTAATCGCAGGTTTTTATAAAGTAATTGAAAAATGTTCGTCCATTTTGTTATCTTGTAGTACTAAAAACCCGTAAAAACCATTCATAAACTACCACATTTCCCTATAGCTGAGAAACAAAGTTTGAATGACTTTTGGTGCTACAATAAATTCAAAGCAGAATGTGACAGGACATTCCAAGTCTTTATAGTAGTAAACACTTTAAAAAGCTCAGTTTTGACATAGTATATGAACTACTGAGATAAATAAGACAAACAGGTACCACCATTCCAAATGTGGAGTTGCAACTCATATTTTAATTTTAACATTCTCAAGAAAAAAGCTAATTACAGAATCACCCCTGCAGGCTAAAGTTAAAATATGAAATACGTATGTCGTGATTAGACATAAAAGTCATATTTCACAGCAAATTTATTGTTACACTGCCTTGGACAATGCATATGCATAATGTGCTGAATACAAATTGCGTACGACAGCAACATTGAACAACACGTGCCGACTGAATTCGTTTAGGGCGGACTTTATAGGGAAAACTTTTAGAGGGACCAATGATGACTTACATCATTTGATCACTCTTGTCACGTTTCAACGTTAATTATTCCGCACCCACCGAAATTCATCGGGCAGGGCCGCCCACACCAAAATCCCCCGCCCAATCGGAATTAACAGACAATTCAAGGGCGCAATTTAAAATGTCCGAAAAGAGCATTTATTTTATGCACAATCAGCTAGCATCTCTGCTATTCATGTTTTTAGCACCAGTCTACATAGCAATCAGCCGTTGGTTTAAATTTCAAGTCAGTATTAAAAAAAGGACCGGTACGAAGTACTGCGGATCGCCGCCAGGGAGCGCATTGTAAGCTCGCAATAATAAAATGCTATATGTGGGAAGAGAGGGAAAATACAAGAATGGCTGTGAAAATAAGGCGCGGTTTCAGACTGTGACAAAGCAACGGAAGTCGTAGTCGTTTACAAAAGTTTAATCTGCTGAAATGGCGCTTCCTTTATTACGTGCTCTGCAAAGGAAACTGGGGCCATGAATACTCACCAAAGATTTAAACATGCCACAAAGAAGCTCTTTCTGCAATATGGCGCTGGATTCGTGCAACAAATACTGTAAATTATGTAATTAACATCAGTAGCCAATACACATATACCAAGTCCCTAATGCAATAATCACCACATTTATTTTGTTCATGCACACCTATCTATATTGGCAAAAAATGTAACGTTTGCTGCTGGAAAGATGATCGAATGACTCCCAGCGCCCCAAGTGAGCACAGCATAAACTACATCAAAGGATTAGTCTATACGTATATAGTTTTATTTAATTACTCATTAACTAATGCGAATATGATACCATTCTGAACTGCAATTGCAGTCTCTAAGGCTTTGCAAGACAAGCACCATACAATGTAGTATGTATAATGTATAATCCTGTTGCTAACGGGTCCTATCACAGGCATCATGTTTAAACCCTGGAGCCTCCATGTCCTTACCATTTTTGCCTTGCCTTGCAAGTACGCGTGCAACCGGAAGTCCGTAGACCTATATGGGTGCATGCAAATGACCCAGGATCGAACCCATGACCACAGAGGTGCTGTGAGTGCTCTAACCACTGCGCCACCAGTTGTCCTCAAACAACATACACTGGTTATTCGGAAAGTAATGACCGTTTTTAATTAAAATACAAATCAGTTGTAATGTCAAATGTTACATAACAGATTGGAGGATTGGAAAGCTTTGTTTTGCGTGCCCAAACTTAAAATTCGATTATTTCCTAAACCATGATAGCTGGCTAGACCCCCTAAAGTTTCACTTTTTATGCTTCCACTAAAACTCGATTATCTCATCAACTGAAATAGCTACGACAATTCCTAAGACAGATTCGGAATCTTGAGAATTTTTCGTTTAACATGCATTGCTTCAAATTATTACCATACACATGAAAGTGTTTCTTTGTTCTATGAAAAAGTAAAGCCATCAGTGTATTCTAACATACATATAATAGACCAATTAGTAATACAGCCATTACACTGCCAACAAAAGTAAGACAAACTTTTATGGACTTTATTTTTCCCAAGAGCCAAGAAACACTTTCACATGTAAGGTAATGCATTTAAACAATACTTTAATGTGCATATTAAACATTCTGCTATGTAACCTTTGGCTTTACTACAACTGTTATGCATTTTCAAATAAAAAAATGGCAATTACTTTCCGGATAACCGTATAATATAACATTTTTTGTGAAAAGTTCCTTTAACATTTGTCATAGCTTTGTCACATGTATTCGATTAATCACGGTTTTTCGTGCGATTAAATCGTGACATCCCAGTTGTCATTATGGTGTCACTCGAAAATGCTCAATGTCACAGGCTCTGACCATGATGCTTAGCTCACACTTTGTTTAGATTGACGTTTCAGGTTCGGAAATAGTATATAAATATTTTATTGAAAGTGTTACAGCTTTTTTGCCTTGCCCTTGTAATATATCACACTTCGGCAGATAACTTTATAGCAATTTCGTGGTACATTGTATTAGATTCTGCTAACTTCAGACATCACCTAGCTACATTATCATCATTAACCAATATCAGTATTACATCGATTGCATATACAGGGTGTCAATGAATACATATTACAAACTCATAGGGGTTGTATAGGGTGGCGGAGACCAAATGACCACATTTGCAAAAGGCGTGGTTTGGTGTGGGTAGGTAGGGGAAGGTCGTTCTACC
>JAQIWR010001563.1:0-13317 GCA_034695945.1 Glomeris hexasticha
TGAAATGTGAAGCTGTGATGAGGAACTTTAACGATAGTCTGCAGGAATGCGTCATTATTGCGAAAAACGGCTTCATGACAAACGAACAATGTTGAGCGCTTCAATGGGCTATGGCAACTAAACTTCCCACCTTAGGCTACAGAATGAGGGGTAGAACCACCTTCCCCTACCTACCCACACCAAACCACAACGTTTGCAAATGTGGTCATTTGGTCTCCGCCACCCTGTATATATAGATTAATACAAATCAAGTTTAAAAACTGTTTCATAATGAACATGCTTGGTAAATTGGATTGCATTAAAATATGACAACAAATTATAATGACAATAACTACAATATCAGGAATATACAGGGTGGGTGAGAAGTCCAGTTCAACCGCCTCAAATTTGCTGCAAATAGGTATGGCGCTTTCGAACGGTTCCCGAATTTTTGACCTTTCTGTAAAGGTCATCTCGTCTCTATAACTTTTAAACCGTTATAGTTAGAGACAAAATTCCAATTACAAAGTGAAAGAGCACAATTAATTCATTACGAAAAATATTTTTCCAATATTTTTGAAGTCCTATTGAAATGGGAAATTAATTAATCATGCATGATTGGAAACGAGCTGTGCACAACGTTGGAATTTAAATTGCCAAATTCTTCCCACATGCAAACAAGTTTTGTTTCGCGTTAATTTCACTACCATTCGTCAAACTGCCGTAAATTTCCAAATAAAAGCCTGTTCCAAATTGAAGCCCGGTTTCCAATTGAGGCCGGGTCATTTAGCCCAGAAAATGATTAAAAGCAGGTTTCTAATACAAGCCCCTGATATTGTACTCTTCCCCCTTTTATAATACCTTAACAGGGCTTGTTCGGTAGTTTCTGCGACAGTAGTATACTTTCATAGGGTATAGTGGTATTGAATTGTATATTTTCAAGTAAATGGCACAGCCTAACCCGAACATGGACCGACAGTTGTGACGTTTAAGGGGAATAAATACCCAAAATTGTGATAACACAGCGTTTGTTTTGTTCTGCTTGCAACACCGATTTTTATTACGATTAAAATAAAAGCTGGATTTCTATTATAAGCCCGTCCTGGAAACCCGAAATTTCATTAGAAGCCCGGGCTTCTGTTTGAAAAATTTACGGTGATTTTAAAGGAGAACTGACACGGTTTCGTAAGGTACCCTGATAATCGGGTTTTAAGTAGTTATTGTGTCCCGTATAACAGTGGCTAAAGCAGAAATCGATTAAAAATTGAAAAACAAAAGTTATTTGCGTTTTTTAGAAAAAATTGCGGAGTGTATGGAGTAGTGTATATTCACAATTCGGGGCCGCTTAACGTTAACTGCACCCTTTTAGGGCACACATTGTGAGGTCACGGTGATCGTTAGCCAATGGCGTTCCGGTTGTAGTTTTCCTTTAATGCTCCATAACTCCGTTAATAATTTTTTTTAAAACATTTTCCTAAGGAACTTGTCGTTTTAATTTCATGTTTACTTTCAACAGTCTTAAAAATATGGGACCTTACAAAAGCGTGTCAGTTCTCCTTTAATTGCAGCTGAACTCGTCTATTGTATGCTTTATTATTCTTTGCATAAGTGGAATACAGTAACATTCTTCTGTAATAATTGTATATTTGGTAAAATTCGAGGTATAGAAAGAATTGCGCTATATACAGCTGGTTTATATATAGAGGGTCTGTTTGCTTGGTGTTCAAGTACTGTGTGTGCGGTTTGGTCATCAATCTTGATATCTCACGCGTGGCAATTTCATTGTGCTTGTGGGGTAGAAAATTGTGAGGTCACGCCCGCTTTTCTATGCGATAAATTAACATGTCTGCATGGAAGTAGGCTTAACAAAAGAGTACCAGTGCAGTCAAATTAGCTTTTATAGACTCCAAACGATATAGACATAAAATTAAGTTACAAGCCTACATAAATCTTTCATTATTCAATTAACAGATTCGGCACATTACCATTTGCAAAGATGTGAATAAAAATGATTATGCCACATGCTCCAATTATTTACGTAGGTAGTCCAAAATTAGTTTATTTAATTTACGGAAAACCTGGACGGCGGATGTCCCAATTTTTCATGAACGATTTTATTAAGGCAGGTGATAAAATTTTATAATTAAAACTCTGGAGAATTCGCCTCGTTTCTATGATATATTCCTTGTGTGCTCATTAACATACGAGCAAATATGAAAATCAGATAAGCATAAATAATAATAAAAAGACCTTCAAAGACTGCCTTTTGAAAATGTGGCATTATTTCGCCTCTTATTACAAAAAAAGGATTTCAGTCAAAATAAAATATGCTAATTCGGGGAAGTTAATTGCACAGAAGGGCCTTCATAAAAATTAAGACCATTACATTCTAATCTCACGCGTAATCAAAACAAATGAAACTGGAATACATGCGAGTACTAGCATTATACATGCGTATAATCATCTAGCCCCTTCCAGATTGAATTTAAACTGCACATATGCGGTATTTGGAAGCAATTTGAGCACGAGCACAATTAGACTTTGTGCAAGTCGCACTGGGACGATTGTAATATGTAAAAAGAACATTGGAATAGCAGTTTTGGTAAATAAATTACGTTTTCATTAAACATATGCACATAAACGTCAGAAGGAGTATATATATATAGATGAATAGCTATTAAGTCCCATCGGAACGAGCGATCAAAAGAGGTATGCTGCAACAAGCATTGCTTATATACGACCAAGATGCGATTGCTCAAGATTGCATGTATATTCATTAGTGTTGAAAGCTTTGGGCGCGTTCAACATGTCAGCAAATTCCATTAATGAGAATAAATCTCGTAAATAAGTCAAACGGTAAAAATGTTGCTCATGTAAACGCACTCACTCACAAACAAAATCGTTCTTAGACCTATACGTTTTCATACATTATTTACATAACCGGATCATCAACTATAGATACAAACGGCAAAATGTTGATGGATAATATAACGATATACACCAATTAATTGCATTTCAAATCATGCATGCAAGATAAATATACGGTAATCATTTTGGCACAACATATTTTTGCAAGTACCTGCTTTAAATATTTGCCTCCTTAATAAACTCAAGTAATTTATAATCTTAGCAATATTTCATTGATACCATTTTATATTAACGAACAGTTACCTATAGACTTCAAATTGCAAATGGCCGACAACATACAGTGATATAAAATTAGAGTTTTGCGTCAAATGAAGACCTCCATATTATTTTTGACTATCAATTAACGTGCTCCATTTGACAAATTAGCCTCACACTCTCAACGACCATAATAAGTATGGTATGCAGTCATCAATTAGCAATTATCATTTTACACATACAACACATGGGGGTATATGCACATGAAACCGTAATGAAATTACACATTCAGTCTGTTGAACATTTATTTCGATCCATTTGGATATATTGGACAGACTATATATATATGTACAAGGTAGGCAACGAGTCAAATTGCATTGCAGAAATTTCATTATGTTATCATATGCAGTGCATTATTGGATAATTGCGATAACTGTTTCACTATAATTCCCTCAAGTGATAAAAATGAATTACATTCGCTGTCAGACGACTAGCTGCATGGCATGCACCAATTCATGGATCAATGGATTTGCCAGGAAACAAATAGCCAAATCCACGTCAATTGTTAGGGTACCACAATCGCCATTCGAGAGTACAAGATGGGGGTTTGGTGCGGTCATGTTGTAGTATAGGATATAGAGAGAGAAATAAAAAAGATGAGCAAAAAAAAGGATGGGGAAGGGTCCGTTTGTGCCACAGGGTGGCACTATTACAGTAATCACCGGCGAACATAGATCACACCTAATCTAATAGAGACGAAACTGTGGCGATTAAGTGGGGGCCGTTCCTCGCTCTCCTAAATTGATGGCAAGGGCAATCGGCGATTGCGAACTTCGCAACACTCCGTCAAATGCCTATAGCACTTAGAGCTAATCCTGACCAGCCTTGTGAGCTCCAGGGGATGCACACACACATACACACCCTCATCCTCACTGGCAGTGGCCCGTGGGACATCACCCCATGCTCACATCCACCCAGGGATGCTAGTTTTGATTTCTGATACGATTTAATCAATTACAGTGCCGAGTGACCATTAATTTACTGGTTTGTATAGGTGCATATACAAAGCTATTACAAAATTACTAATATAGTGAAACTACCTTTTCTGAAACTAAATCCCCCCCCCCCATAACAAAATGGAAATCGACAAAAGATCATACTTATGATATATGAACTTCCATATGTTTTGGTAGGTCTATAATTTTACGAGAGCAATATGGTGCAATCTTCGACAACGATAGACTTCGCAAAGAGTGCCTTAAAGGTGAACTTACAGGGTAAATTTCTTGAAACCGATTTGTCTGAAAAATTTCCTATATATGCATGAACAACATGTATTTGCATATGTCCAATTTTTTCAAATTTTTCCAACGATTCGTTTTATAAATAAAAATTCGCAAATTTACCCTCAAATATAGGTCCTCAAAAGTCCTCACACGGTCAAAATTTACCACATCCGGAACTGTGCGTATGGCATGCCACTCAATATTCGAATTTTCCCCCAACTAGCCTCTCGGCACAGGCCCAAAAACACACAAACTTCAATCTGTTAAAACACTTTAAATTAATTTTAAACAATGAAAACAAATGAACTCATAGTTTCAATTTTAATCAATCTTTCTACAGCCCGAATATCACGGGGTGTTACAAAACCGTGTCAGTTCACCTTTAATATTTGTGTGAATTAATTAGTCGATGAATTTACAAAAAAGGTGAACTTTTTATCTCTATGTATGGTTCAAACAATATCCGATTGCATGATTTTCATATATCGAATGATTTAGTGTGAGATAATTTAAATTTAAGCTGCATGGCACAACTGGAATTTATACATGGTTCATGCAGTAGCCCTACTTGTATATGAATACATAATGAATATCGAGATTATGAGATGCAGTTCAAGTTCATTGATATCAGAAGCAATTTTTCAAACTGCCTTCGTCACAAATGTCAACAAACCCCGTTGGACAAAATTAAACTTGGGATTATTGTTTACAATAAACCTTGCTATAGCGTCTGATATTGTTAATGGAAGTAACAAATTTTCATAAACTTGCAATAAATACATTGTTAAAGTATTATCGTTTTTTCTCTAAGCAAATGTCAAGCTTTTTGCAGTTTTAGCTCATTTCTGCAGGCTGCACATCGCACAAATTGTCAACCCAGACGGTATATAGGTAAGCTATGTATACTACATTTCTATATATCTTTCAATTGTTTCTCTATCACTGTCTGTTTGTGAATGGATGTTTGAAAGTCATTCGGCACGAGGAATATACGAAAGCATGCTCCATTTAGCACCTACGCTATCACACCAACAACCAGGTTGCAATGTCAACACTGACCCAACAAGTACTCTGACAGAGAAATAACAAAAGTAAAAAAATGCTGCTAGATGCCAAATGGTGAAGATAGGACGACAGAGATGAGCTCAACTGGCATTATCATGAGAAGACGAAGAAGTTGAATTGCCAGCAGATGTGTATATATATATACAGGGAGGGTCGTGGAAAGAGAGAGCAGGAGTGGTCCTGGTGGGTGGATGGGTGAGGTTGCTCCCACCAAGCTTCCGCACCACGAACACGGAAAAGCAATTTGGAAAAATCAAATATGCAAGAATTGCGACGGCCTCTGATAGCATCCTTGCGTGTCCCTTTTCGTTTGCCCCACTGCCTACCCCCTCCCACCTTTCTCCTCCAACACCAAAAAGCAAACCTATACCCGTGCATTGTACGCCGACAACAACTGCATGGATAAATAGATACGTTAAAAATACTACTCCACCAAGCCGGCACGTGTCCAAAAGTTAATTGCAGTCAATGCTGGCAATAATAATTAAAGCCCTCAAATTGTGCATCTATTAATTAATCATCTACGTAGCCACATAGACCGTTAGCAATTCCTTGATACAAGATATGATTATCAGTTAATCATCTCAATCGGTTTAAGCTGTTTTTGTTTCTAAATACTAATTGTTGCACCACAAATAACTGTAAAAAACAATTCCATCTTAGTAACCACGAAGAGGCCCCAATTTACACTTCGAATGACAAAATATAAAAGTGTACTTTCATTAATCTGAGCATGCTCTGCAACTTTGTAATTCCAACTTACATGTATATTTATTGCTGAACAGAGGAAAAATACATTTTGAATGACCTTGATCCCAAGGTCCAAGGCCAATTTTGTTAGGTCCAATGAATTAATAACCTATTTTCTATTCAACTCTTATCAACGGCTTTCAGTATTATTTCAGTATGAATTTTGGGGTGGTCCATGTTGCTGACTCACCCTGTATATGGTAGGAATTGGAGCTCTCAAAATTCCTCGACTGAAATTATAATTAAAGTTTGACGAAGTCATTTGTGCATGCTCCACAAGACTAAATAGGACGTCAATTGCGCTGGGTATAACATTGCATACTTAACCTTATGCAAAGAATCAATGAAATATTCAAGTGTCAGTGTTATCTATAGCATTGGCGTGCTTTGTGCAATTAACGTTTGACAGCGTTAATAAATGGAACCGAAATATATAGGTATTCCAGCTAAACCAACGAAACGAGGTACCTACATGTGATGTGCAATGCATTAATATTGATAATTATGCATCATTAAATGACAATTAATTCTAATGAGTGGGGAACATGTCACGAACAACTGAATCATTGTCATATAAATGTGTATATACGTATATGGATGTCACGTCTACTCAACTAAATTCAGGTAGGTTGGCACACAAATTTCTCATTCATACGAGACTAGTTGTCACTCTTAATAAATGTGAAACGTTTATATGTTTGCAAACAATGTCGGTCCCAAATTGCTGTGCTGTTATATGCTGCATCAACGAAATCGCTCGTTACCAAGAAACCAAACATGTGGTCCCCATTAATCAACGAAGCAATCTGTTTCACCGCAACTTATTCAATAACAAACAGTGTCTCCATTACTATAACTTGCTCCGTTTCAAGAAAAATGTGCCCATTGTTACAGTTTACTATAATTTATCTATACGAATTAATAATAAAGCTATATACATGAACAACAGGTGCAAAATATCGCACAAATCATATTTGTCCATATGGAATATATAAATTGATCTAACAGGCATAGGGTGTCATTGTATTTGTAATTTATACAGTTATTAATTACACGATTTAATTAATACAGTATAAGGCAGGTGATCCAGCTAGATGGGGCACAGTGATGCCGCTAGATGGCGCCAAAATAGTGACTGACAACAACAAATAACAGCGACAAGGCAAATAATTAAGACCTTGTACAACATTGAAAACTTTACTGTTGGTATTTTTGAATAGGAAAGTAATATTCAATCTGTTTATTTTACCAAGGAATAAACGCCGCACCTCAAATTAAAATCACAACACCTTTGTTTAGCACAAAATTGGAGCTTTTTCCCTGCTCTTTTCACCTCCAATCAATGTTATTCTTACAATTTCAACCTGATGATTATGGAGTAGGCTTATTTGCAGTTTGAAAATCTAGTTCCCAAGGTATAAAAGGACAATCAGGGCCTTGGATGCCGCCATCTTGCAAGAGTTCACATGCAGTGAAGCTACTCCCCAAATTACCAATCGTCCATTTACGTCCAAGATCAGCAATGACGTCAAAGTTCCAGAATAAAAAACAACCTACTGAAATCATTGTTGGGATCATCAAAAGTGACATCTTTGGTCTTTCCACAACAGTTATCCGTTTCATCCGCATGCAATACAGGTATCACAATGAATTCTTTACATGCAGTTTTTTATTGGCTTTCTTCTGAGCCAAAAGAGCATTTCAATCGGCCAATCGATCTTTCAACAGAAAAAAACATATTAGATTTAGTTCAAGATGCCAGGCTAACATATATCAAAAGTTCTACATAAACACATGTATATTTTAAATTAATTTAATAGGGTAATGTAATTAAATGCGGGTCCTACTTCACTGTTAATTTTATTGTTTTACAAAGATATCGTTTACAAATAACTTTATTAGCCATTTTTTTCAATTTTGGAATACATTGTACGATTCTAATTAGATTATACAATTATTTTACTCAATCTGGCTGTCTTTGGATCAATGGATGGAGGAACATTTTCCATCTGGCAGAGGTTTTCTCCTGTTGAAAAAGTTGTGCATATATGGGGTGTGTATATTGACGAACAAAATTGAGAAAAACCTACTGCGGCATTGTATCCAGACCACACAAGTAGCTATACGTTTAGAACTACAACAAAAACAGTTCTAGCGAATTTATTTTTGGCTCTCTGTAAACCGTCCACACTTGTTATCAGAAATTAAAAAATCAATAACACTGACCTCGATCTGTGTTCAATTATTTGTGACACTACATGTAGCAGTTTTCCTATAATATGTGTCTGAATGTGCAAAAAAGTGTCTATGGGCGTGGCCTGTATATATACTGTGGACAATGATGTGACTTTGAAGGAAGGATTCACCTTTTTACTGTTTTTGCTTATTTTACATCCAATTGGTGAAGTAAACCGATTTTAAACAAATTAACTCTTATTTTTAATGGCAACAATTTGCAATCTTCACATGAGATTTAGCATTACACTAAGTTATCTGATATATCCTAATTGAGGATTTCAATTAAGGCAGCAATTAATGTCTAGATCAGAATAGATATCGTTGAAATTGTAATTAGCAAGAGTTAGTGATACTCTATAGCTGGGAGTGAAGAATTCAATTATTCATATCATGAAATTAGACCGAAATGTGCAATGCAAGTTATATATGCAACAAGACAAGTGCAATTCCGCACTCAGATATTATCACACACCTTGAGACAAAGGGAAAACATTGTAGAGATAAGTATGCACTGTGTGCATTATCAGTTCACACTGATCAGAGCCTGGCACAGGGGATTAAAGAGCATTATCATGCCTTCTTCAAGTCTAGCTTCCATATGTATGGATAAGTAGTAGCAGGCCTACTAATACATGTTTGATAGCTTGAAAATAAGTGATATGTGTATAGCTAGGTCACACTTCAGAGACTTGATCACAAATCACAAAACTGCAAATTACTATTTTAACCCATAAATAAATATAATGTATAGGTCCCTATATTGTGAATTGCAATTGGTCTTTCACATTGACTTTACACTAAGTTCTTGTATGGTGAACAAAGTTACCCACCAGAGGGAGCCACTACAACTTATGGCAGTGGTCCTTACAGTCTAATCACATGAAATCTTCTAATACTCCACAACTTCCAAATTGGGATTTGGGGTCTAAACCTAAGTATGTATAGTAAATATAGAAAATTAAAGGTGAACTGCATGGCACGGTTTTGCAGGGTACCCTGAAACTTAAACTTTAAAAGTCATAAAGAAAGCAAGTGGTGCAACAAAATCTCTGTGGAAATGAGTAAAATATAGTTATTAGCCCTTAAAGTTTGACAGGTATAGAGCGTTAAGACTTCCTTACTTGATGACCCCCTATCCAGAAAGCCAGGGGGTGATCAAGTATGGAAGCTAGTCTCGATAAACCTACGGTCAAACTTTGACGTCTGTTTTTTACTAATTTCCACAGAGATTTTGTTGCACCAGTTGCTTTCTTCATAACTTTTCTTCACCTTTAATAACCTTGAAAACACCATTCAAGATCAAGCTTACAACACTATATGACGTCCTTTTACCATTATTATCATGTGAATTTCAAATTATAAATAAAACTTTTGCGTACTTCTGCAAAGTAGGACCAATTCTATTATAGTAAAAAAATTTGTAAACATCTTGCACAAATATTTTAACTCAACTTTTGCATTAGTTTTGTAGTCATGTTTTTTTTTGTTTTTACACGGCAGCACCATGCAAAAATTCAAATACAAATAATGACATGTTGCCAACTAAAATCCGAAAAGTTGTTTTCTCATTTTGCATATAGGCGAACCAACTTTCCACCCTACCTGTTTTTTTAAATAATAATAATTACATATACAGTCGTCACAAAACTCCATAATGACACTGGATTTTAAGGGCGATACTCTCCAATGAACACGCAAAATTCACAAACTAATTTTCGTTTCGCAGAAAGGTGGGTTGTACTTGAGTTCTTGCAATTTTGACGAATATATAATAAAGTCACTGCATGCGAATTTCATTTCTTTTAAGCGAAGAAACGGCAAATATAAATATATGAAAGAAGATTGTTCTCAAGTTTTAGGGTGTGTCATCATAACATTATGTCAATACTATATATGCAGGATATTCCTGTGGTCTGTCTCTCTGACATTTAATATGTATAGGTACAACATTTAAATTTAATACAAAAAATGAAATTACACAGAGTTGCTTTAAGAATAATATTTAATTGCCTATTGGTCAATTATTACTACCCCACAAAATAAAAATAAGCTGTTTATCTACAATAAAATTGGTTTTTCCCTCCATCTTGTCAGTTATTTATGGCTCATTTCTCAGAAACATAATACGATGATGACAACAATAAATATATCATGCTAATATAGATAGCACTAAGCATTTCTGGATTCAATTTTCTTCGAGCTAGACGATGAAAGTGAATATTTGTTTTTTCCATATTGATATACGTGGTACGTCGTTATCGTAATTAAATGGTCCATAAAATACTAAATCACTTCAAAACGGTGATGGAATGTGGTTTTGTCAAGCATTTTTACCCAAATGTTAGTTACATTTGCTTTTAAGTCAGCGATATATGCAATTTGCAAAAAATAAAAATTGCAAACAAATATTTCAAAAAAATATACTACATTTAGCGAAATTGTAAATTTAGTTATGCATGTCGAAATTTGCATTCACGATTTAAAATTGCTACATTCTACTGCAATTGTACCTTTATTGCTGTTTCTGTCAGGTTTATAGCCTCATTGTTATGTATATTTGCAAATTCATGAATATATATTTCAAACAAACTGGATATATTAAAATTACAATGACATTGAAATCAATTTGCTAAGTTTAATTTGTAATGCATGTTATTTCTACACTGTTTGCTAAATCCATTTCATTGTCAAATTGTCGATCACTATAGTGATCTACATCTATATACAGTATTTATAGTACCGTATTTCCTCGAAAAGAAGCCTGATTCATGTATTAGCCTGGCCTCAAATATAAGCCGGGTCCAAAAACAGAAATTTTAAATACAGTCCATGTATTTACATTGGAAGGCGACCTCAAGTAGTGGCCTGGCCTTGAATATTAGCCTGGCAAAATCTTGCCAAACAATAATACAGGCCCGGGCCACTACTCGAGGAAATACGGTAATGTATACCTATGTTTCGCACACTTCAAATTTTTACTGTATCAATTCTGAGTTAATAATGTATATGGAAAATGTTTAAAAACTATAAAACGTCCGCAATTAAGTTTACACACTTTGTTTGCTGCATTTACATTTTTTGACATGCAATGGATGGATGGACAGGGAATTCTGATCGTGACACAGGACATGCTATTTCAAAAATGTATCTCTTCAGCACTTGTATAAATTTTAATAAATTGTCCGAGGGCGGTCAATTGAGGGTTGTGTTTTAGCCACTATTTATACGCTTGTGCACCGCAAGTGTTCTTTCTTATCGGCTAAATTATGTGTACAGGTAGCTATAATGTCCTATTTCAATGAATATATGCATACCTACGTAAGTCGGTTTATGAGCTCCTTCTTGTACCATAAATAAGTACCACTTTAGCATTGCACAATGAATACAGACAACAGTCAAAGTAAGTAAACAACTTGTGCAAACCGAATAATCTTCCGGCAACGTAACTATATAACCAGAAATTACAGCAACCACCACTTTAATTGGATAGATGTTAATGCAAACTGAATATATAGCAGCATGTAAAATTTGAGTCAATGTTTGTAATGGTTTCTAACTATGCTGGATGAATGTTATGTCGTAATATTACAGTAATGATATATTAGTTGATATATCAGATGACAGTTACTGAATATTTCAAGTTTCCAATTCTATTTTCATTTCCTTTTATGAACTCAATAAAAATTTCTTCATACCATATAAATATGAATTGTTACACTGAGCCAGTATTATTCTAATTTCTGCATTGGGGTCAAAAAGATGTTAGATTGAGCATTGTGAAATTAATTTTTTTATGTTTATACCATGGTCATTGAAATAAATGTGCTGGTATCATTTAAAAGAATAGACAGTAGAATGAAAAAAAATATACTAATTTATATTTTGCAGATTTGTAACAAAGTCCTCATTTTTGCAAAGGTATGTATTTTTAAACTACTTTTGATAATATTCATTGCTAATTTTTATTTCATATTTAAAACTTTGTTCCAATAATTAACAGTGTCTTGAATTTAATTACAATAATAATTTTTGAGTTAATTTTTTAAATAATTAAATCTGTTATAAACATGTTAATTAAAATTGCATAATTGTAGGCAATATTGTTTCAGGTGGTATTTAGTATTAATTGTTATTAAGTTAAAAACTACATAAATAACTAGTACAAAGTATTTTTTCTATTGCCAGATTTTTACTGGCATTTGTAACTTTTAGTTGTCGTTTGAAGGAGCGCCGTTAGTTTCAGGGTACAACATTTCCTACACAGCAACATAATGCTGGCCAAATAAACGTCGATATCCAAAAGCGCATCAGCTTACAGACTTGTACCAGCATGCTTCAATGTCTTTGCTCTTACAACTACTACATAAATGTCTTATTATTGTTTGGTGCATATTACAGTAGAAGTTTTTAATAATTTAAAATAATTTTGAAGTCAGTTGTATAATTAGTAACATTTTCTTTTCAATTGTGATGCAATTAAACTTCAATTTAAAGGGAATAGCAAAACATAAAGAGACAATGTTTATATTTTGCATAAAATATTTGTTTAAAATGTAAGGCTATCATAACTTATTAGCAATAAATAAGTAATGCAGTTAATTGCATTTTAAATACCTTTAAACCAAGTAAAGTATTTCATTCTGACTTTATGGCTCATTTATAATTTATATCTAACAAGCCGTAACTCGTCAAAAATTGACGAAGAACGAAATTAGCTTTTATTGTCGCTACCAGAGCCAGTGGAAAACCCCTTGGAAAAACACATCGTGCGCAGTGTGACATGACACCAGGGTAATGTTGTATGCTGGATGTTATGGGTGCCAGCTCAGGTAACCTTAGCTCAGGCGGCGCTACGCGCCGCCATCAATTGTCTATG
>JAQIWR010001564.1:0-13317 GCA_034695945.1 Glomeris hexasticha
GTATAAAACCTCATCGGAAAAATCTGGGATTTTCAGGGATGAATCCAGAGATGCCCAATTATCTTAGGTGGCATTCCCATGAAGATCAAAGAAGTTGAAAATTACCCTGTCCTATGACCTTTAAAAGCTCCTTTAAGTGGATCGAACTGGATTTTTGACAGAGATTGAATGGATGGATTGGTTTTTAAATTGTTTGTGGGGTAGGGCAAGGGGATGTCGAGAGTATGATGACGTCATTGCGTTAGAAAAGAAAATGGCCGCCGTCAGTTGCTTCATTAGCCGCTTTATAGCGGTCGTTTCGCTGAAAAACGGTCTCGGTGACCCACTTTTTTCACTCAGAACGAAACGAAAACGTGCCATCGTCATCGCCATTCACGGCATCTCGCAATTTTCAGCTAGTTTTGTAAGTTCTTTTTTTTTTTTTTTGGTTTAAACAAAATAAGTTGAAGCGACCGGAAATGGCACCGGCCTTGTCATCACTTATTCATGTTGACTAGGCCTGCTTAATTTACATATTGTTCACGCGTGCACCCAGATTTGGAAATAACCAGAGAGAAGCGCGTCTGTTGTTTAATTTGACAGTATAGGTTGTTTTTAATTGTGATTTTTTTGTGAGGTTTTGCATGGAGTGGGAAAAGGGGAAGGAAAAAGTGAGTCATGTTTGAACGCACAGCTAAAGCAAAATTGGGCTATGTGTGTTCATGGACCGGCCTCTTTTACACACTTTGATGCCGATCGTTTCTCACTATTCCCATATTTTCCATTTTATTTACATTTTATTCAAATGGCAAATGAACAGCATTCGTGGTGCGCCATCAGGTGTTGGGAGTGAAAATCATCTGTTGTTGACATCTACACATCCAAGTACACATCAACTGAAAAATTACTAATTGTTTTGTTTGTCTGATGGAAATTTAATTGGTGTTTAATAAGATGCACTTGCTGTAATTAGTATGAATAATATATGTACTTTTCATTTGTTTCATTTATTTTTATTTCATAGATACCTATTATCATTTTAGGAATTAGTAATCTGAAAACAGCTGCGGAAATTGTCATGAATCCATTAATGTAATTCTTTATAAGGAAATCATAAAAATCGAAAAAATGCGAGAAACTTGTTTTCATGTTTTAAATTTTTAAATGTATCGATAATTGGGCGTCAACCTGTTCAACTGTCAATTACACCAATTCTTGATTACACACATTCATAGGTTCTGGTGCAGGTCCACTGTTTAACTACTGTTTTTTTCTTGTTGTTTGTTATTGGTGTCATTTTAATATCTATATAAAACACTGCATGATAACAAATATATAAGACATAAATTCTACAATTTGGGTTCATTGGAAACATTTGATTTTGTAAGTTTGGCATAGAGAGAAAAAATACAAGTTAGCAATTAAATAAAATACACTGTTAAGAATACAACAATGTCGACCTTTATAGTAGTAATGTTGCATGAAATATAAGGGATAATGACAACTATTATAAACGAGTGAACTTGTTGAGATTTATTAGATGTGAATTGTAGACATAATTGAAACAATGTGACCATGTGAAGTTTGTTGAAAAGGTGATACGTAGTTTAATTTTAATGATAACTTTGCTGCTGGGATTCTGAAAGAGTTGTGTGAAAATTGGAAACATCTGCGTTGCGAAATTACATTGGAAATTTGTATCTGCTGCGCGAGTTACGCACATTGCAATGAAGTTTTCACAGGCTTAAAACATGCTATTTGAGTTTTAAGATTTGAGTATGGTGAATCGTGATGCAATTTTTCCTGTACTGATAATACTTATTAAGAAAGGGGGGAATTATTTGGATTTTTTTCTTCTTCATTTTCATAAGGTGCACGATTCTCGTATAGTAATTTGGAGAAAGGGGTCTTTTTCAATGTGTATAACGGAATGTGCTTCCGGGAGCAGCCATTGTTAAGCCAGCTTTCTCTTCTCCTTCACATCCATATTATATTGTTGTCTCCTTGAACCGATTGCAAGGCAGTGTCAGAGGTGAAAATCATATTTAGGACAACAAGCACCTCTCTTCTAAACCGGTATTAATACACATGATCGCATCGATGATTACCATATTTCCCCATCTGCAAAATAAATTTAAAAAATAACAAAAACCATAAAAAAGGGTTCAACTTGTTCCCAATATGTTTGCATATGTTTTGCAGTCTATGAGAAAAATTGGACGCAAATGATGGTTAATAATGTGAAAATACATGACTTGTGCAAACAACTAGGTATGCAATTTGTTTATTTCAATATAAACAGTAGCCCTACTATAGAAAATATTTGTTAGTGCGATATATAGGAAAACCAATTTTTATTATAATAAAATAAATACTGTAGTACTCGTATTAAAGAAAATGCACTATACTTATCAGTTTTTTGTTTTTAAAAACAAGTTTGTCATTATGTCCCATTTTAATCCATACAGTTTAAAAATAAATTTGGCAATACATTTAATTTTATACAGCCAACATTTCCGCAAGACTTCATTTTGATTGATTGATTGATTTAATTATTTATTTATTGAATAGAACTGCAAGGGAAATAGCAGTTAAAAATTATAATTGTCATATTTATATTATAAAGTAATGTACATTTGTGGGAACATTATTGTCATAATTTACTGAGCATTATTAAATTATATTATTTGATTTCTACCTACAGTTGCACAATTTTTTCGTTTTAAATTAGGCCTATTGACTGTAAGGGAATTTTGAGTGGAAGTTCCAGTTTGTAAATAAACTGAGTGGCTATTTTGAAATATTTGATCTGATCTCATTGCAAGTGGATTTGGAAAATAAGGCCAACTTTTGCCAAAATCCGATACAATGATATCGGTGTTTATGATTTTGTAGGGTAGTACTATGTATAGTACGGAAATGGCGATTTAAAATCGTTTTAATCGATTGTTATAGGTTGACCAACGTGACCTGATTTGTTTGACCACACTTGAGAAAATGATTTATGTAGTGGGTTGTTAATATTTTCAGTGCACAATATCCACCAATCCATTTATAAAGGTTTCAGGTCGTTGAGAATTCAAACAAAACAACAAACTCGTTTTTATATCGCCATTCAAGTAGATCATAAGCTTTGCAATTATATTAATTTCATCGAATTTACCAAGCTTGGAAAATGAAGGGGAGGAATTGAACAATTGTTTGGGTTTTTTTTTACTGCACAGTTTGTTCAAAGTAAGGAGCCATATTGGTATTACTATTTTGCATACAGTATATGTACCATATTGAATACGGGTCCTTTTTTAGGTTTTCTAATGTAAAAAATATATAGAAGAAACCGGTTATTTTTTAGTTTTGTATTCGGAAGAGGAAATAAGGAAAAATACACAGCAAACGGTCATTTAGATGCATAGCGGACATTATCCTTAAAAGCACTAAAAATCTGGAGTTTATTTACCTTTGAAAACACAGTGGAAATAAGAACAGCTGTTTTTGTTTCCGATTTATAAAAAAAAATAGTAAAAAACCCAGCTTGAGATTTTAAATAATAAAGACTCTATCTTTTTAGAATTAAAGAATTTTGCACCTGATTCTGTTGCCAATTGGCAATTTAATCTTCTATTGTTTGTTTCATTCAAGGTTAGATTTTTAACGAAGATGAGTCATTGAAGTGGTCATAATTAAAAGAAACACAGCGTGACAATTTTTAATTACTAGTTTAAGTTGTTGGCAACAATTTCAGTGGCAATTCACATGAATTGCTTTTGAATTGAAGCCAACTTTTTAACTTCTGGCCAAAGCGTTTGCTCGATTTACGTCGGATCGATTTACGAAAAGTCGTTTTCGGTTTTTGTCCATGACATGTTTGGCATTATATCTGGGTGTAAAAATATTCAAAGCATAAATGCATGATTTTGAATTGTTTTACCTTGAAAAGGGCAAGTTTGTGTGTGCCATATTTGATATTGTTATTGTTTGCAAATTTTATTCGAAAGTTTTTGTATATTTATGTTTATATAAATAATATTTCTTTCAAATGTTGATCCAGTGGAGTTTCAGGGTTTGTATTGTTACGCAATTCAGGGTTGCATTTTCGGGAAAAGTCTGTATAAAATGGTAATGGAATTATACGTTTTCAATGTTTTATAATTGCACACTGATAATTTTGATTATGAAATTGTAATACTGTATTACATTTGCCCATAGGGTTACATGTAAATAAATACTATAAAGTACAAAATACTGATCATAATGTGTGTTTAAAGTGTGATATTGGCATTCAGTCTGCATGGTAACCGAACAGCATTGAGCTTCACTGGTGTGTGACCTGTTGCGAGGCTAGAACTAACCCAATTTGGACGAATCACGACTCTCACATGGCTGCAAAAGCCGGTTTGTGTTTGGCATTTAACACGAGTTTCCGCTTTCTCAGTGTGGCATACAACTTTGCTTGTAACGGATGGCATGGCATGGCATGAAGGTAGCAGTAATAACGTACCATTCAGTTGATATCACGTGCTAGAGGACACAAAATGGCGTCCAAATGGTGGGCTGCCGAAACTTGGGGCACCCATTCCCAACAAGGTACTGTAACAGCTGACCGAATCAGTGAACTTCTGATGAAATTACGTCAGGAGAACTTGACAGAAGGTCGAAAATGGCCCTTATGTCGCCTTCAGATGGAATCTTGTGGATTGACAGTGGACAGTGGTGGTACTCTTACCAAGTACCCACTGGACAACATCGTGTTCTGTCATGTGGACAGTGGACTTCCAGACGCTATAGTCTGGGTGGTACGTAAAGAGAGCAATGAGTTAAATGCCTGCGTGTTTAAGTGCGAGTGCCCTGGTGCTGCCATATGCCTTTACACTACTTTCAACGACCTTCATCGACGTAACAGGATGGACAACAGGAAAAGGTACCTAACCCAACTTGTAGAATCGCCTAAGTCAGCACCGGACCAGGGTACAATACAGACAAACTCGGTGGTTAAACAAGAGGATTCTTACGGAAGGCTGCGCGCGCAGGTTGTCGAAGAACTGCACCGAAAGCTCAGTAAGAATCCGGTTACTGGCAACAATGGTAGGGTTGTGGCGAAGAAGGACTTGGAAGATAGTGGTGGAGGTGTAGGTGGAGGCTCAGGTGGAAGTGGAGAAAAACGTGTTATAACGGCGCAGGACCGCATTGATCCGAAGAAAGAACCGCTACTTAGCGACAACACCAAGATGTCATTAGCTAAAAGAGAAATTGCCTGTGACGCCCAAATAAAAGGTGGCTATTGCTGTTGCTGGAACACTCTAAATAGGAACAACAGATGCAACGGTGGTACCACCGTACTAGAAAGGGCCCATCTTGTCGCGGACGCGGTTCCCGATAACAACAACACGATACGCAAGCAGTCTTGGCCAGTCAGCGCAGTGGTTAAGAAGCTGTTAACCAGGAAGAAGACAACGTTCCCACGTCCAGGACCCGAACAGGAACCGGAAGTAGCCGTACGTAGAGTGCTACCCAATGGTGGTTACGCATCGGAAGCTAAGCGAAAGCAACCCGTTCCGGCAGTTCCAGTGTTTTGGAGCCCTCCGCCGTTGAGGACCGGATTTGCTAGGAACATGAACAGTGGAATTCTACTTCCGGTCCTTCCACCGACGTGGGTTTCGGCCCATACCAAACCAAGACCATTGGTGCATCAAGGCACCAATGGCAGAACGAGACTGCTGAGACGAAGAGGATCAACCGGTTCGGATAACGTGGAACTGGTGGCCCCAACTTGGGGCACTGCCACTCTACTTCCGGTTTATCAGACAGGAAGTCAGCATGCACCTAGGTCGGTGATGAAGAAGAAAGCACCACCTATACCTGTGGCAACGGTTAAAAAGAATGTTACGTTTCACGCGTTTGCAACCGTTCAAGTGATGAACTGAACTGAACTGATTTCAGGGTGTTCTAAATGTAACTGGTGGTAAATGCAGATGTGAATTTGCTCAATAATAGGGGGGATTGTACCTTTGTTGCGAGAAATGACCACCAGGAGGGAGCTGCATGAGCTATAGCTAGCGAATGGATCCATGTACTAGCGGATGGATCTAGTTCACATTCACCATTGCGTAGAATACGGTGAGAATGCACAGTGAAGCGTGCAGTGCTGATCTTTGTTGGCATTCAGCAGAAAACCAAGAAAACAAATATGTAGCTTGCATTGTGAATGGGAGATGTGAGCGAGTTTTGGTGTTGCCCCCTGGTTGCAACAATGCGTAACGTTCACGTAACAACCATGTTCACGCTAGTCAGTAAGGACCGAAACAGAATTGAAAGGGCCATTTCGTTATAACAGCTTATTTGATTAATATACTGAGTTATTCATGATGATTCAAAAATAATTGAACAATTTAGAATATCTATAATGTAGTGCGTACTACGTAACTAAGTTTCACATTAACGTGTACATTAACGTGTACCAATTTGTAAAGTTTTACTCTTAAATTTTTCAGGAGTAAACATTTGATAATTAATCTCAGTCTGAGTTTGTTAAATTTCGTTTGGTAACTTTATTGTAAAAATTATATTACCTAAAACATAATGAAATAATTTGGAAATGTTCGTTATTTTTGAGTCGCCCTGTAATAATTTTACAATTTAGCATTTAGTTGAAATAAAGACAATGCACCTAACCAGTACATGCATATATGTACTGTACACTGCAAACCGTGTATAGTACCGCAACGCCACCTGGTGGTATAAACATAAAAAGTTAGGTGGCACTTGCAGCGCCATGTCCTGATTTGGCATATATTTTTCGTTTTCGTTGTTGTAATATTTTTGAAATGCATTGGCACAGCGAAATATAGCAATTGAAATACGAATCACATTACAGGGTGGTTCCAAAGTGATATTCTGCCTGTGCACAATCAGCTGTTGAATTCAAAGTGAGATGATAGATATAGATCATATGATTTGTGATGTCACAAGTTGTGTCATAAACAATGTTCCACTAAGAACCAGTTCTTATTTGTCTAATCGATTGGAGTACTATATAATTTGAAATTTGGAACAGCTGCAAAGATCAATTGTGAGTTGCAATTTGTGTTCACTAGCTTTCAGTTCAGCTGTCTGGGATATTTTCACATCACGTGACTAACTAAACCTGATGCCCGAATTCAATGCACTTTGTTTTCTAGCAAGCTGGGTTAATGATGACACACTTTTAATTGTTGTATTGCGCAATTTGCATCCATCATGTGAATAATAATGCATGACGTCACATAAGACTTGTATTTTTAACTCGTATCCAAGCGAATAATAATAATATATCAATAAAATACTGCATTTTCACAACAAAACTCCGTTGAGTTTTGCAACATGGTTTCTTTAACTTGCCGATTTCCTGTGAATAATTGTATAAGCAATTGTTGTAGTTTGTGAAGATAGGTTTTTAATTGCTGATGACTTTTTAATTGCATTTACCAGGAGAAAATACATCGCCATTTGTGCATGTATTCACAGTGTGTGATGTCACCAAAGAGGAAATTTAACCTAAATTTTAAAGGAAAAACTGCGCACAATGAACACCTTTTGATTGTAGAGGACAAAACACCACAATGTCCACACAATATGCAGCATTTTATTTTCGATCCAAAGACGGAAATTGAAAAACACGATTTCAAAACAACCAAAAAAGTTTGGACATACCTGTGCAACACCGGAAAATGCAACATGGTTGCCCAATATTTTATTGTGCTTTTTTCCTAAATCCTAAAATTAGAGCAACTTATATGTATATATAGTACTTCAATTGACGCATATTTTATACAAAATGTACTATATATTTAATGGCCTGATTAGATTTACATTTATGCATGACTACTAACTTTAAAAATTGTGTCAAATTTAAGAATATGAAAATTTTGAATGGTCTAAATCTAGATACTGATATAGTAATAGTATTGGGTACCATTTTGAGTTTGTCAGCATTGCAAGGTAACGTAATAAATGTTCGTCTTTTGATTTGGCCTACATTTTCATTTGCACTTGTAAAATTTATATTTACCCACAACATGAAAATGTTGTTAAATTTATATTGCGGTCAGTGTTGGAGTTTGATGAACTTCTGCTAAGTTGTTAAGATTTACCGTTTGTATAGTACTGGTACTAGTTTGAGGGGAGAGTTCATTACTGTATATGTACCTACAAAAAACAGCTGACCCAGACATTGGAATCGAGGCTGATGGGTTACGTCTGATGTTCCTCAGCCTGTCCCATTTTATCTTCTAATTTATTCCACTGTTTTTATTTCTTTTACCTAACCATATTAAGCCTGTTGCAAAATTATTGCACATTGACAACCAACATTTCAAAACCTATAACGTCAAAATAATTAATATGTAAATGGTATGCAATCTTTTCAGCTTGATATTGATTTCTTCCCAGTAAATATAATTACTGTTCATTGTACTTTTGGACAACATGCCAAGATGGATCACAACTGCAATTTCTAATAAATTATATTAAAAATTAAAATTAACCTTGAAATAATATTTAATAATTAATCAGCAGTACACATTGTTTATTATCATATGCCTCTATGTATTAATTAACATTTGAATGCATGAATTAACATGGTTTTACACTGAATAACGATTTGTTGCTTTTTGTCCATTTAAAATTTTTTTTGATTCATAAAATTTGCTTTTAAGCAAGTTAAAACGCCCAGTATAGGCATTGTTATCATTGCCACATGACTGTGATGTCACACGTACAAATATAACCAATCGGGGGCGTTCAGCAACTAATAAATTACATCAGGAAAATAAATTAATGACGTCACATATGATAATAGCATGCTACAGTATTTTTTATTATTATTTGTTTGCCGAACTGTTATTTGTGGTTGAATTTTAATACAAAACAAATTGAAACATTTTTTCTTCAATGCCAAATTTTTATAATATATTTCTGATGTAAGGGGTAGTTAAAAAATGACGTCCCAACTTGCTTACATCATCCTTATTACACACTTTGAAACCTATTCATATCGCGTTTGTTTTTTATAGATAAACTTGATAAACCTGTTTGAGAGGTGCGTAATTTGTTTTTTCTTTATTTATTTACAGATATGGCGACGCACATTGCCATTAATTCGAGTCGATATTGCTGCTTTCTGGTGGGAGAACATAGTACTATACTAATGTAGTACTACACATAATGCTCTACACAAGTGCCAATTCTACACTTACAGGTATTTTCAAGGTATTATCTACAATGCAATTAGAATCTTTTATACTTGAAAATTGTCTTGTGCACATTGTGCACAATGTGTGCCCATTGTACTGATTTGCATAAGATTAATAAACATTTTTACTGTAATTTCTAGTTTTCTCCTCAAAAGCTCCTTTCTCTGAAGCGCTTTTAACCGGGACACAGGTTTCTATTCCTCGAATAATGTCAATGACGCTTGAGCCAAAGACTTATACAATGCTTTAGGTGTATATGTCGGTATATGTAAAGCTTCTTGTTGTAGAAAGTGTATCTATACAATTTACCATGCATGACCTACAGGTGGCACTAGTTGGTAACAACTGTTCCATGCTGGAATTCTACTTGTTTAAATTACTTTCCCAGATTGTTTTTTCTTCAAAAATGAGTTACATTCTTGCAATTCCTTAATGAATTTAAAAACTATATTTTTGTACTGCTGTCTAATAAAATATATTTAACACATGACGCACTGTGCAAGGAATTTCTTAGTGATTTGCATAAAAATTTGCAAACAGTCATTAATGACTGTTTGCAAATTTGCATTCATATTGCTAATAAGGCTATGGTTTGAATTTATTACAAAAACATTACTATTATTGCTTAACTATATATTCTTAAAACATACAAGGAAATGATCAAATTTATTATACAGCAAATGTCTTGGTGATTTTCCACTGTAATTGTTATTTCATATCACAAAGATATCACGTATGAGATTTATAAGGTATTGTTATAATAGTTCAATATTTATTGCTGTCAGGTGGCGCTGTTGACAGGTAAATAAAAGGGTGCAACTTTTTGGGTGGGGATGTCTTGTAGATGACAAAAGGGTGGGACTGATTACCATAACAGGTTCAAGCCTTATTTTTATCCAAATGATTGCTGTCCAATGGCACCCAGTTTATAAATTTCCTCTTCCGGTTTTGATGTTTTGCCGACAAAATTCATTCGACCTAAACACCCTCTTAATATCGGCTCAACAGGTGTGCAATTTCAGCATGAAATTAAATCTAAAAGTGAAGTTGTTGTTTTTTCTTTTCCTCCGTTTATCCCTCTTCTCACAGTGTGACATCCACAACAACAATTTATATAGTATGTGGAATTTCCGCTGTGAACTTTTGCCCAATTTCCAGTATAATTTATGTTTTATGAAATGAGGAAGGATTGAAAAGAAATTTCTTGGACACAGGTCAGCGAAGGTTGATGATATTCACCTGTAAAATTAATCTATTCATTGGAATTATCATGAAGCCATATGCTATCATTATGGATTTTCTGATTGCCGCTTTTATGAGATTTGTAATTGTATGTACTTTTTGTGAAACATAAAAATATAAAACTAGATATGATGGTAACATTGTAATTTGAAAAATAATGTTGAAAAATTCAGTGTTTTAAATTGTTTAATTCAAAATATTTAGGGGATTTGCAAACAACAATTGCAGTGGTTATATTTTAAGAACTTGCTAATAATTTATTTCAAATTGATTGCAGAAGGTAATATGGTAATGTTAATTTGAAAATTATACAGTGTGGATAAAAACATGTTGATAAACTCCTATTGAATTCAATTCGTTTTGTAATGATAAACTTGCATCACCAATGCATATGACATTGTGGTACATTTTAAATATTTGGTGCTGTATTTGTAGAATAATACAGTGCGTAATAAAACTATAGATGTTTACAGGAGCTTTGTGTTAGTTATGTGTGATTGGTATTCAGGCTCATCTCTGTTGTTTACGAGACAAATCATTGCGATTGTTTTCATGCTCATGAATGTCCTTCGAGCGAAAAACGTGATGTGAACATGAAAATATGTCTCTCACCTGCGGCTTCATTTACATAATGTTTATAAATATTTGTACGTACGTTATCTCATTTACATACATTCATATTTTATATCTATTACAAACTTTGTCATTGTTTATCTGAATAGGTTCGTAGTATACCAACCAGGAAAATCTGATGGATTCACCATAATATCTGAAAAAACCTTAGGGAATTTCAGGAAATGTAAGGGAGGTCTATGTAGAATTTGAATACCTATGCCGTTTAGTTATTTACATTAAAGGAGAACTGACACGGTTTTGTAACACTGATACTCATTCAGTAGAAAGAACTATGAGTTCATTTTTTTCTTTGTTAAAAATTTATTAAAAGAGTTGTAACATTGAAGTTGGTTGTCATTTTGTGTGCTTTTATACAGTACCTGTACTGAGAGGCTAGAAGTGGCTAGGATGTGGAAGCCACCTGCATTGCCCATTGCCACCTGTATAGCCAATAGGTATTTTGCTTGTTTTGGCTCGCCATACTTTGTATTCTTTAGCCCTCAGGCCTAATTTTGATGACGTTTACACTCCGGTACACTCCGCGGATTTATTTTTGAAGAATTAATATAAATAAAACTACTGCGGTGATCGTGCTCAAATTTTCCAGTTTGAATCAAAATATTTTGAATGTTGCTTGCAAAAATTCTCACTAGAATCGGTGACATTAAAAAAACCGTGTCTGTTCTCCTTTAAAACATGGCCACTTTAAGGGACCATACATTAAGTATGCCACATTTTTTTAATGTTTAGACCCAAATTTTATTTTTTGTCACAATAAGTAACAAATACAGGTAGGCCCCTACCTTTAAAAACAACAAAATCATATAGGAATTATGCAAATATTCATAATTAGAATCGATTTAATTGCAACGTTTTTTATATTTTATTTATTGTATGAAAAGCTTAAAACGGTTACATGTCATATTTGGTTGAATAATACATTCTTGATAATACTATCTATATAAGGAAATCATGGCATGAAACCGTGGTAATTTTTACAGCTGGACATAGAATTTGAGATATTTTTCAACAATGCAACAACAAATGTTTTATACAAATGCACAGGAAATTGCCTTGCAAGTATTTCAATTGCGATTGTATGTATACTGTATATATGGGCCTAAATGGTTTAAATCGTTGATAATTTCGGTGCCAGCCATTGCATTTACTAGGAAATTTTTTACCATCATGTCATTATTTAACCACGTGACTGTTGGAAGGCGGCACTAAGCAAAAACCCATTTTAATGTCAGCATTTTATTTTTTGTCACTGAAGCAACTTCTTCCTTTAAACTTCGGTGACCGAGCTTTCAGTATAACATAAATGTTGTCTTGCATGTGTATTTCATTCATTTACATTGCGTTTTTACATGATAAGATAATGACTGGACAGGAATGTCAATATGGAAAAAGGAAAAGAAATAATGTTTTTGTTGACATATTAATGTGAGCATAAATATATAGTAAAGTTCGGCCTAAGTAATTCATGCGCTGCTTCAATAAATTAACAAGTAGGATTGAACATCAAACTGTCATGAAGAAATTATACACTTCCTTATTTTCGAAATGAACCCATTTAGAGTAAAATGTTGCAAATTAAAGGGGAAGGTATATATAGGTGTAATATATGACTTTGCAAGTGAGGGTTTGACTTTGAGGCTAGCGGCCGACGGCCATTTTGGGTCATTGGCTCACGCAAAACAGGGAAACTGCTTCATAGAAAAGCAATTTTCTTTTATTAACGAGTCAATTGAAATTTGAAGCATTTACTGGACACAATCACGAATGAAGTTCAATTGTGAATGCCATTCGCAGTTCACACCTTTAACTTTCAATGTTGCTATCTAAAGTTATTACATTCGCTTTTGTGTTTATAACAGCAGAACGGAATTTTAACGGTTGATAATGTAAAAAAAAGATACAGAATATATTGCAATTTATTATGTTTCATGCAGTTAAACCTCAGTATGTTGTAATTGCAGACATATGCCTAGGGGAGACCGGGGCCAAATGCGACACGGGGTAAAATCGCCAAAAGGCGTGGCGACCGCAAACACACCGCAAAAATCGCAATATTGCAATCAAGCTATCCCATCATGTGTGTGCAAATGTTGTCAAAGTTTCAGGACGATCGCATGAGCCGATTTGGAAACAACTCGGAAAATGCGATTTCAGCGTACCTAGATCAACTTTTACACTCGCATATTAGGACTTCCGGCGTCTACAATAAACTTCGGAAAATTATCATACCTAG
>JAQIWR010001565.1:0-13311 GCA_034695945.1 Glomeris hexasticha
ATTTTATGGGAAATGGTCATGGAAATCCTGGAAAAGTCATGGAATTTTAAAAGTGGCTGCCAGTAGACACCCTGTAATACTGCGTATATGTATGTTGCTCCTTTTAACTGTGCCTATATTTTCTCTTACTTTTACCCTGTGCCAAGATTGATAGTATAAATCCTAAATTGCGACAACGACCTCAAAACAGACATTATTTTAATCCGTGTTACATGGAAGTTTCCAACGTTCCAAATGTAGTCATTTTACTGCGTGGACGCTTCAAAAAATCCCCATGGATTTTTTTTTTTCTTGAATTTGTGCACATGAATAATAGCTTACAAATTTATAAGCACTGGTTACTGTCTGGTCATTGCTATATTTATCCAATTTGCTGATCACATATGTTTCTTATGTTGTGGTTGGTATTTGAGTTGTTATTTGTTTATAGACTGTCAACCAGATTAAATTTAGAATGGAATAAGTGAGGGACATTCACATAGATTGCTGTTGATCTGTCAGAGACCTATGATGTCGGTTTGTTTGTTGAGAAATTATTAACTAATAGTTGGAAAATCTCAGGGTTGAAACGGTGCATTAGGTTGTGCAACAAGGACGAACATGTTGCGCAGGGAGCGCATTTTTACTTATTTCTTTATTTTGGGCACGTTCAGTACAGCAACACTGTGGAATGTAAAAACCAAATGCTCTAACTGGATAACGTAGGAATATCCTGGTGTTCGTGGAAATAACAGGGAAACGGGATATACTTAGGTGTTTAGTCACACGCTTGGATATAGTTAATCTTGACATTTAAAAACTCGAATCTAAATTAAGACTGCTTAGAAAAATATTGTGCATATGCCAGGAAAATAAAATTTCCTGTTGTGTGATTGTTCATTCCTGTATCTTATGATCATATTTTGAAACCATATAGATAAACTAGTGCCAAGGTCTATTTTTGGATTGTTTTAGTTTTCTGAGTTTTTGTAGGATATCTGTCAGTAAATATCTCTTTCCAGAAAATCTAGAAATGTTTCTTAGAGTAGGTAGGGATTTAGAATTTTTTTTGCAGTTACTGTTAGGGAAATGGTGTAAATCTTTTATCAGCTGTCAATTTGTGGCGCACTATCAAAATTGTGTTGCACAGCAACTGGAATATTTTCCATGCATTTCTTATAAAATATTTTTCATGCTGTCTGCTTGAATTTGGCATATATTATTTGAGCTCATGATGCAGTGTCCAAGTTGAAATTCCATCTGGTAAAACCAGAGAGCAGCATATGTATGGATTGCACATGCAGGAACAGCACCAATTGTAGATTGAAACCATCTGATGGACGTTCATTTCGCTTGAAATTGATGTTGTGTAAGCTAACTTCCTGTCGGGATGTTATTGGTTTGTGGATACTAGTATGTTTCTGTGAAAAGTGTTCAACGTTCAAAAGAGTTGGCCTGCTATTGGTGAACGAAATGTGTTGAGTCGACCGGTTTACTCCAGCTTTGCATTCGTGCTATGCCTCTTGGACAAGTAGGTCGCTAAAAAAGCTGCTGAATTTTCTTCCGCTCAGCTGAAAGCAGCTTTATGCTTTATTGGCAATGGTTGGTTGGAAATGATATCAACAGTGGTGCACCGGATGTTCCCCTGTTTCATGTAAACTTGGGCGTGATGTGTTTTCATCTCCTTGCCTAGAAACGATGATTACATTACAGGATTCAGTAGTATGTGTGCAATAAGCAAAGTCACGGGATAAATGTGGCACTATGGAGATATTTTTTATCACAAGTGGACACAATTAGTGGTGACGTAAGAACCAGCAGCGAGGCTATCGGAAAGTTAAGAGAGACAGCAGGCCTTGGCTTGGTTTATAGACTTGGATAATAAGGACATTGTTTAATAGCAGGCTAACTTGTTGGGTAGTAACAGAATGCTACCTAGCAAAAGACATCATCCTGCGGGTGGAAATCATCGGCGAGAAAGCGTAGTGCACAGGTATAGATGAAACATTGCTGGAAAATGGTTGATATTTGTACATTGCTGTTTACCACATAAGTTTGTTCTTTATTTAAAAACTTGGGTGTGATATTTTAAAACATCGGCTTATGCTGCGTTTTGCTTTTGAAATCTGAGAATTCTGTTGATGACTAAACTTGACTGTTTAATATTCTGCTGTCAAGTTTGTAATGTAAATAACAACTGAGTTATGCTATTTTTTATTTACAATGATATTGGGAATTGCTTCAAATATAAATACGAAACCTTCAAATGAAATTGTTTAGATATGTTGCGCGTGACAGCAAATGTAAATAATAGTTGCCGTATAATATTTTTAGCAGCACATGTGGCAATAGGTAAAAAATATTTTGAACACGTTATAGTGACCTTGACGATGAGCAATGGGTCTTTCTGAATGCATTTTATTTTTATTTACTTGCCAATCCAAGACTTGATATTGTAGTTAATCAAGTGTGAAAATTGCAGTGCATAATCCATAGGTGTAATGCAGTAATGCTACTTACTCTTCATTGAAATAGGTTGAAAAAGTTTCTGATGTTTGATTTATTTAAAAAAGTATTCAAACTTACAACAGGAACCATTCCAGTTTTAGAATGACTAGGTGGTTTTGCGTAGGCACACTGTAGGGTATTTATGCTAATAAGCCGCATTTTATTCAACAAAGCACGTGCCACTTGAAACCAGCACAATGAATTTGTTTCTATAACATCCGCTTCGGTGCAATCGTTTTGCTTTTCTTGTGTGTTGTCACGCTTATGCCATTGTTACTGCTACTTGTAAAGAGTTTTCTGTATGAGTACACGTTTTATACATAGCTAATCGATTTTCCATATTCTCTTATTGAATACTCAGGTGGATCCGACATATCACGGAAGCTGCCGATTTGTACAATCGGACGCCGACTCGGAGGGAAAAGACTCCTTCTGATGTTCCTCAGTTACCACCTGAACCCGAAGAACATGAAGATGACAGTTCTGTTGAAGCAACTCTCAAGAATAGAGAGTATGTATACTTGTTGAAGACATGACAATTTTTTACAGATCATTTGGTGCTTAACAGAAACAAAATGGTGTGATCAGCTTTCATTGGTTTTGGAAATGGGTGGTTATGAAATCCAATGTCTTATTGAGTTATACAGCTTGTAAAGTAATGAGACCTAATTATGCTGATTGGCATATACCTGCCATTTACAAATAAATTAATTATAATTGATGATTTCAAAACATAACTCATATTATACACAATGGGTTGGTGATTCAATTGTTTTGAGATAGGTGGTAATATTTATTGTTAAACTGTATTTCATGATCCTTTGAATTTTAATATCTTCAAATGATATTTTACGTTTAGGTTGATAATTAGGCTGAGAATGTTACTTAGAATTGTTTTCTTGTTTTTTCCTCTGATTACGCAGCTCTTTAGATAATTCAGAAAGCCAAGAGGCTGGTGAAACGGGTGAAGCTAGTGATACTGGGGAACAAAGTGATTCCAGGGAACCATTGGACACAGCTGGCAGTTCTTTAGGCTCAACACTGAGTCCTGAAGTGAAATCTGTTGATGTGGAATCCGTTGGTGCGGTCTCCCCCACTGCCTCAATAGCCAGTGGAAGTAGCTATAGTGGTTCATCCCATGGGCCTTCAGTTAGTCCAGCTGGACAAAGACGCTTCCAGAGGGTTGAGACCTTGCAGATAGCAGAAGGACTCCCTCTTATCGAACCCAGTGAAGTGGTTGTCTCGGAGAGTGCCGTACTACAGACCGCGGAACCTGTTCTTACACCCATAGGTTAATATTTTTCACCATGCTATAGATTATTTTTGGCTAGTGGTGCTGTTGAGTTGAGACGTTGTCTAGTTTTATTTTTATAAATGTAAATTTGTCTGAAATTAATTAATTATTTAATTTGGTATTTTGCTGCGGTGGCGTCTCATGTTGTGCGCAACCAGAAAAGTTGATCTATCTGTGTCTATATTCCGTTGGTCCTTCGTTAATATTTTTTGTATAAAAGTCAGTATTTCTTTTAAACAGTGTGTTGGCTCTTTTCTTTTTAATTATAGTCAAGCATGCTATTGATTTCATTCTTGTTTCTGTAATTTCTCATCGTGCATACTGTACCTGCTTTTTTCGCATCGTTTATATTTATTTTGTTACGTTTTATGCAATACAGTGTCTTGTACACTTTTATTTGGTATAATGAATTAGAAAAAATGACCAACTGTGAAATGGCTCGCATTACAGAAAAACTTCGCCGTAAAGATCAGGCCATAAGTTTGGCTCTGGAGGAGAAACAGCAATTGGTTGCTGATATATTACATATCCCACGAGTGGACTTTGAGCATATATCTGACATAGCAAATGATGGCAGTGGAGACAAGGATGCCAAAGAACTCGTGTTAGCGGCTATAAAGCAAGGTATGGCTATAACCCCATCTTATGTACCACCATAACCTCGAAACTCCTATCCATTATTGAATTTCCTATATATACTAATGTACATTTTGCCATTTTTGTGTCACCAGCCACTGGTCTAGCTAAGTTAATAAATACAACCCTTTCAGTTACGGAGATTGATGCCGTGAGCGCAACGACAGATGGTGAGCATGCGACATACAGCGTTTCTATACCCTTTCTTGAATGCAATCTTACACCTTGTGATTTGCATCTGATTGGCTGGGCAGGATCAAGCACTGAGCCTTCGCCGAAACCGCCCCGGAAAGATCACCGTACTCCAGGAGTTCCTGTTGAGAAACTTGTGCCCATATCGAGTGCACTTCATTCACACTTGACGCATCTTCTTGTAAGTATTTGTATTTTTACAGTCTTGTTTAACAAGAGTTATCCTAAAAACGTATTTACGTCAGAATGCATTTATTTTAACATAATAGTAGTGTTGTAAAATATTACTTCATTCAAATAGTGAGTTGCGAAGTTAAATATTATAGCGGACTCGAGCCAAGATATAAAATACACCATACATTTCATATTTAATGTATTATATTATGATCGCCAATACATTTTAAAAGAACTGTTTCCTTTGAAAGGATAGTAAATGCATTGGGAGTAATTGCATCGTGAGATGGTTTTGAGTTCGTTTTAGTTTGACGTTTGTATACATGTTCACATGCGATGGACTTGTTTGCAACTTGATTGCTAATTTCCTAATTTGCAATAGTCGCTGGTTACGGAGCGAGAAGAGGAGCGAGAGCGATTGCGACAAGAACTTCGAGCCTCCAGGGAGCAAATCCATTTATTGCACGAATCGCGAAGACGAACTCCAGTCTCGCATTCGCCTAGCAACAGCATTTCTCACAGTCGACCTAATAGTTTCATCTCGGTTGGCTCGTCAACATCTGAGCTAGGAGAAATCAACGAACATATTCCACCTGAATCTGATGAAGGTGAACTTTTAATGAATTGTATTTATGTCCCCTGCTTCAGTTGTCTGCATTTTGCCCCCTCTTCACTACCGGCCTACGTCCATGATATTTATCCAGCCATTTTGCTTAGTGTGCTCAACATTTAACTGAATTTCAAATCGTGAAAAGACATTTCATGCAAGAAATTGACCATGATCGTTCAGATGAACATATCCATGCAGCCTTTTTAGTTATTAACAAGCAATATGAATTATTCTACTAACACCTCAAAAGTATTTAATGCTAAAATTTTGTTCTGAATTCTCTTAACGACTTCGGGATATGAACATTTTATTTCAGATGAGAAACTCTTGACTTTTTGTGAATCAGGAATCCAAACCCGACTTGCCCTGCATAGTACGTCTGCTGGTGGTGCAAGCCCTCTAATTGAAGCCTTGAACAGTGCCCTCGTAGAGAACCAGTACGACTGCGAAGACGCCACCGTAGAACTCTTCGTTGATGCATCCGAGTCGAGCACTGACCCTGTGGAAGAGGACAGCCAGATGTCGAACATCCCAGAAGCTGCCGTGGCATCGGAGGCCGTTGACGACATCTCGGTACAGAACATTGTCGATGACGATACCAGTACCCAAATCGAAACAGAAACCTCGGAGATAGACCAGGTTGAAGAGCCAAGTGCCTCCTCTGGGGATGTCCATTGAGGTGTTTCGCAAGGGTAAGGGTTGTTGACTCGATTCAGATAAACTATAGCCACGTGATCATCACACTTCTGCACTTGTGTCGGCTCGCGGAAGTGTTGTATATGCAGTGCCTGATTGGATTAGGCCCTTGAAGGTGCTGCACCAGCAATGGCCCCGTGAGTATAAGCATCGTTTAGAAGTGGATATGCACATCCATGTCCAGGATGAGGAGGCCTTCAGATGGGGCGTTAATCCAGTCCTTGTTAAATCACCTGGTCTCTTTGTCAATCCGATTTAATCGGTGTTCGCAAGGTACTTGTGGTGCTTCTGTTGCACTTGTTGCAAGTGGCACAGATTTAGGTCTGGTTTTTTCTGGTCTGTAGTGGCATGTATTGTGGGAATAATTCCCATTTTCATTGGTGCCTGGGGCTTGTGGAAAACCCGAAAGGCTTAGCCTTTTTACTTAAATGAGAAAAGAAAATGTCCCATAAGCAAAAGGTTCTATTAGCCTTTGCCTTCTTGCACCTCACAAGTTGGGGCATGCGTTCAAAGTGAAACAAATATCAGGGCAGAGTGTTTGTTGTTTGTAGTCAACACGTATCTTCTTGGATTGTACATAGTGTTCGAATATAACTCGAAAATTAGCCAGATATGATTGTGTAGCGAAAAATACCAAATTTCTTGTATCATATTTTGAAAGACGAAACGCGCAAAAAAATACATAATGGCAACATATGGCTCCAGTTACCCCCACGACACAGTCATACATCTTTCCATCGAAGCACGAGGTGAAGTAAAGCAAGTGTAACGACGTTTGTTACCATATTTTTCATAAAGTGTACATAGCCCTTGTCCTCCAGCCTATTTTTCCTCTTAGAGTTACCTTATACAGTATATTGTATTTACTTTTCAGAGCGAGAGAAATACCGTTGCACGTGCATGACTGATTTAATGTAGTCTCGTTTCTATACATTGACTGTCAGTCACTCTGGGCTACTATTGTGGACTATTACCGGATACATTACTGTGTCAAAATGGTCAATAAAATTTCAATCTCGGTTGCACATTAAGCGATTCACAATAATGAATTGACTATTAAATAAAGTAGCACCGTCAAAGTGAATGCTGAAATAAATTGGAAATTTTAATGTGTCCGATAATAGATCGCTACTCTATATTACATGAACTCTGCATATTATTGTTACTCTTGATATACAGTGCTCCCTCGTGTACCGGAGTATTTATTTAAATCGGTAGTGTCTGTATGGGCCCTAAATGGGTCATAGGGTTTACTCCGTACATTAATAATCATATTTCGTGTATTGACCATCAATTCCTTTATACAAACTAATTGGGAAAAATCGACTGTTGTTTTAAAATAATGGAAAAGCAGCAACACAATGGGTCTTGTAGTAGTTTTCAGTATGTGACGGGCCCATCTGGTATCGTATAACGCTCAAATGTTTTGTTACTTTTTTGATTACATTTTAATTTGCAAATAAGAGGATGCAGACTGACAGACACAGGTATATCGTTGTACATAGTACTTTTCAATGTAAAGACTAAACAAAAGTGACGTGTTTTTAGGCAGATATTATTACACTTGCACATGGAAATGCAAGCTGAAAAATGGAATATCAGTTGTCAATCAACTTATTGTGCCCTTTATGTGGTTACCATTGCATTTCCTCAACTGACCATGCTTCGGCAAGTAGAAAACAGGAATTCTTCATGATTGAAAGTTGCCAAATGTGCCCACAATCATTTGCTGGCCTCGTGTACAATGGCCACCAGGGTGCATTCCATTGAGTTCTTTTTATTTTGTGAATAACGTACCGCACGGCGAGGTAAAGAGAGATAATTTTGCCGTCTAAGGTTATGAATTTAATTTTTAATTTACTATGACGCTAGTGAGCGCGAGAGAGATCCAGTTTTGTCGATACAGGTTGTTTTGAGTCGTTTTAGCCTTTGAATTTGGGGTTCGCGGAGTTCAGTCGAACTGTGTTTTAAGTTGATCGTTTGTTTCTAGGCTTTATCGAAAGTCGTCAGTATGTAAGATTGAAATTAGAAATCGTTACTTTAAAAAACAAAACGGCCTGCATGAGGCATTATGCAGCTTCCATGGTTCTGTACACGTATAATCAACTGACTCGTGCAAAGCCACTGCGCTATGCCAAAGTAATTGTATCTACTCTTGTGTATAGCACTGCCAAGAAATAAAACCAAAACATTTACGGATGCTTTGTTGGAAAGATAATTCTAATATTTAAATTTTAGCTGGAGGTAAGATTCAGTTCTCGTTAACGACATTGGATACAAAAAAAGTTTCAGAGTGCAAGTGGTTCAAGCTGCAAAATCTTATTCCCAGTAAAAGGATTTTTCTGTTTGAAACGTTAAGTGCTTCTAAATTCAGCACCTCGTTAGATCCTTGGGAACTCATGTCAAATGGACCAAAGAGAAATGTGCTGAATGTGTCAACGAATGAGAGAAAAAGTAGGTTCACATGGTTGTGTAAATGTGCATTGAAATCAATATAAATACTAATTAAATTTAAATCTGGAGAAAAAAATATTGAATATGAAAATAAATGTACTGGTAATTAAGTGTGAAACAAATCACTTATCAATCTGTTTTAAATGTTCAAATTATTGCAACATCTGCATTCTAACATACTTTTTACGCCATAATTATGTAATGTTTCTTACAAAAAATAATATGAAGACATATTTGCTCATTTTAACACGTCTATTTACCGTAAATTTCCAAATACAATCCGGTCTCTTTAATGTCATACATATTATTTGCACAAGCGTGATACCAAGAATGAATTATGATATAAATTGTCCACATCCCTATTGGAAAAATCCCTCACATGAAGGTGTACCATAAACCACCACGGTGATGGTCCATGCTGGTGAATGGTACCAGACCACGTAATCTGGAATTGCCAACCATCACAAACCATCCCTACCATCACAGACCATCATGAACCATCATGAACCATCACATGGACCATCACTGTTGTGGATTATGGTACACCTTCATGTGAGGGATTTTTCCAATAAGGTTACAAAACGTTTAATCAATGGACAATTTAGTTGTGCTGGCCCAGTTGAAGAATCGGACATTTCGACGGTTATTCAACAGCTAGTGATTTAGAAAAAGACATCCAATAAACATTGAATCAATGGTCTTGTGCTACTGGGGTCAGACACACCTTGTACAGTCACACCAATGAACATGCATGCAACGGAAAATATTAATTACAATGACATTTACGGTATGGCACACCTCACCGCATGCTCCGAGAACTCCATCCTCTTCTTGATCTTAACTTATTAGGAAAGTCAATGTAATAAGCGATTCAGTTGGGGGTTTATTATTATTATAATTATTATAATTATTATAATTATGTGTGTCTTACAGTGCAAAAAGATACGTACAGCTTTCGTTTTATATACGAGTGATGATCGCGGTGACGATGTTTGCGATGATTATACCGAGAAACAGGAGAAATCATGGTATATAAAGTGAGGAACAACAATTGATATACATGTAGAAAGCGATGAGTTTGTTGTGAAAAATAGTGTTGGTGGAATAGAAAATATATTCCAGAGCTGAAGAGGAAGAAACAAAAACCACAAACAATATAGTGCATAATTTTGGTGGTAGGCGTTTGCGGCGAGCGTAAAGGCATTCTCACAGTGAAATGCGATTGTAAAAAACTCCTATCTTTTGCGACAAATGCAGTTTGTTTCAGTAAAAAATGCACAGCACGTGCACACTATGTAACTATAACTATACATTACAACGATCGCCATTTTGAGTATTGACAAAACATTCGCAATTAACTATACACACTATACGTTGACGCGCACAACCGTAAGTTTCTTACAAAATAAGAGTCTATATTATACTGTTGGACCCCCGTAAAATCAAATCAGGTTCATTCAAAAACAACACTTCAAACTCCTATTTTCAAAACCAAAAAAACAAACTATTACAACACTTTAAACTTCATTATGCGTATATATGCACACACGGTAATTTTAAATTGTTGCTTCCGACCCACTATATATATTTAAATATACAGCCATTCTTTCCTAAAATGATGTTTCATTACTGGTTGGTTATTCTCCAATTTCAAAAAAATTAAATCTAGCAATTAAATTGTTTTATTTTCATTTTGTTGTAGATCGCGTAAAATGCTTTGCAAATTTTCTTTGGATCAATTATATTTGCAAATTTACAATACAGCACAAATTTAATCATTTAGTAGGTATGCCACTCTTGGAAACGTAAGGGAAATCGAGAAAAAAAAAATAAAAAATAATATACTGAAAACGTATTCAAGGTTGCACCACAAAGGGGCGTGACAAATGGGGTAAATGAGACCTGTTTGACCAATGAGGGAGGAGTTATGATGTGGATGGTTGGGGTGAGTAATATTGGATTGCTAGCCACGCCCAACAGCCACGTAACTTCTCCGTAATTGGTCAAATCTGTCATCTTCCACCTTTCGGTTATCCCTCCCGGAGTGCAACCTTGACCGCGGTTTCAGTATAGAAAATAAAATTTTTGTATGAATAAACAGATTTTTGGTTAGATTTTGTACAGGCATTTCAAAAATTGGCTACCATTTAAAGATATTATGCATTTGTAAATGGGCAAGTGAATGGCCAGCAATGAATGATGGGATCGAACAGCTGACGGCTAATTATATGAAAAATAAATAAATAATGCAGATGAAAAATAGTGAAATAGATTAAAATATAAAAACAAAATACTAGAATATAGGTTTCTCAGGTTAGGAAAATTGTAGATCATTGTTTGGAATGACTAATATAGTCATGTTACAATAAAATGCACAACACAGGGGACATCACTGCGTTACGTCAATGTCCCACCGCGCGAAAAGTTCACTGACAACTCGACCTATAAAAAAATTTACAGCGATATTAATTAACTTACTAAAAATTACCCATTCATTCACAAACCTCCTGGTCAGCTAACTAAACACATCATCACATCTGTAAAGCCATCGGCATAATCATAACGCGCGTAAAACACTCGCCGTGATAACCATTACAACCTTCAATTATAATTATTATGTATTATGATAACGATTATTATTATTACGACCGACGAAAAAAAAGTCTTTAACAGACCGATAAATAATAATTAATACGATTATGAACAACTGATGCGCAATTCTGATATGTGGCATCAATATAAGGAATGCGCAACGTAATACTGAAACTGTCCTCGCTCCATCACAATAATATATATTTAAAAGTTAATTGATAAGTTTTTGAAAATCCAAACCAACATTTATACTAATAATAAACCAGGATATGTTGTATATCACTGGCAGTTATTACGTTTGCATTATATTTTCACACACAAAAAAAAGGAAAATCTGTTTCAAACTTTACGCCGGAGCTGCAAATTCGCTCAAAAATTATATACAAAGTAACAAAATAACAATAACAGTATAGATAAATACCTGAATATTATTAGGGGAATATTGTGATGATGAAATTTAATTCAGCTAGATTTATCCATTTGGTTTCTCGACTAAAAACTCAGCGCAGACAACGCGGTAAATGTCCTTTGTAGCAGCACCAAAAAAAAATCAGCTGCCAGGTCCTTATAAACTTGCAATGAAAAATTAAAATGGAAGATGAAAATTAGATTGATTGCCAAAAGGGCACTTATTATAAATAACCCTTGCGGCGCGTGAAATCCACGACTCGCGAATTAAAATAATTACAGCGCGAGTTCAAATAGTGTAGGTACCATTTTGTGATCAGCTGATCACCACCAAAACATCTACTATATAGTCCTTCCAAAGAAAGATTGAGCTAGGACCATGCCCATTACCAATTTTGAAGGGGTGCACACTTGCAGTTGTAGCAACTGTCTTTGCGCATCAAGCTTGTGCACCTACAACCGTGCACCCCTTCAAACGCGATAATCGGCATGGTCCCAGCTCAATCTTTCTTTGGAAGGACTATAAATCATTATTAAATAGTATACTGTCAAATAAGTTAATAGAATTAACTACAACTATTATTTTTTACACACTACAGTTACGCTTCGGTGCTTCGGTACTTGATCACGCGGCGTTAACGAGTACCGTTATCCTTGCAGGGTCTCTATATAGGCCCTAATGGCGACCAAACTACACCATCCCAAGTACTAAACCATATTTCACCATAGTTACTTTCTTCCCCACCAGGAGCGCTGCAGAAATCCAGCAAAGCCATTGGCCGCTGAACGTCACGAGAAGCCTGGTGGCGAAAATAGGAACTATTTTTGAAATGAAATTAGTACCTGGGATGGGGCAATAATGTCTTTCGCCAAGATTGTACATACATGGGCAATGATTGAAGGGCCTTTAGGCCCTTCCAGGCAGCATCCAGCCTTTCGTACATAGATATGTTCGCTGCGAAACATCGACATTTGCAAAATGAGCGAGCGGTATCGATGGCGATGCGAAAAACTGGAATTGGCGGCCATATTGTGCCTTTTGTAATGATGGTACGTCTGCATGTTGAAAACCTTTCATTGTATAGTCATTGGTCCCGAGTTGAAAACGTTCAGGAAGAGGCGACCGCAAAGGGCCATATTCGAAAGGATTCGCTATAGCAATGAACGCATACATGGCACATACACACATATACATTAGGCCGCCATATTGAAGTGTACAAATTATACAAGTGTATCCATCCCATGGCTCTCTCTCTCTATACACAACATAGACAACACAACGACATCAGCTTCGTGGAAGAACTCTCGGGCCGTGCGGCGAGTATTGTCGCGGTCAGTGAACCGACATGCCCGCTGCCCTCACTACGAACCATTTTTAAAACCTTTGCAGGCTTTATGAAATAGGTTTATATTAATATAAAATACTGCACAAATCCACTGGTCATTAAATTGAACAAAATGTGATTTGTATATGAGAAAGTGATTTTTTTTTCACTGTAATAAGTGTCTGTACGTATACCCGAAGGTGTAACTGTAACTGCAATTTGTGGAAATTAAAGGAGAACTGACAGGGGAAAAATGGATGAAAGCGATTGCAACGAAAATTTAATTTCAAGTTTGTAGCCATGTTTTGAATAATCTATGAATTTATCAAATTTTTTGAAGCGGTAGTTTTTTAAAAATTAATTGACGCAGTTTCGAATGCGGTAGGAAGTTGCGGTAGGAAGTACGTAATTAATGCATCACCAAACGCGTGTATGGTGTGCTA
>JAQIWR010001566.1:0-13308 GCA_034695945.1 Glomeris hexasticha
GCAAATCGCAAGCTCCGCCCACACTGGTCCAAACTTAAGCCGGGATAAGGTATAGTGCAGTTAGGCAATATAGAAGAGGCGACATTTCCCACGAGTTGTTGGCACTGGCAACAATACCAACTAAAAGTGTTACAATCCGATGATTGATTAAGAGGCGCGCGGACCTCGGGGAGAGCTGCCCCGGTCCGGTCCTATAGTTCCCCCCCTCCTACCCCTCTACACCCTTTCAACCAACCTTACATAATAGCACAAAGCCCCAAAGATGACTGTGCCAATTCATAAAGGCCTCACGTCCTTCAAACTCAAATCACGAAAACGCAACAAGGCACTGAAGATGAAGATTAAGTCCCAAGATAAGCGTGGCTGCGCATCATTCAAATACAATCAACGCCTAAAATCGATATAAAATCATCCCTGAAATTATTAGACTATATTGACTCCATTATAAATAGTTTTAAAAAACCCCTTCATGTTGGAAAACTTTTGTCTATGGTGGAATATTTTTTGGTCCCTTGGCATTCCACCATAGACAGGTTTTACTGTATTTCTCAATTATCATTGTCAGTTTTGACGATATAATGCATTTTTTCTGGTTAAAATTGTTTACCACTTTTAATACATAACTTAATTTGTAACTCAACCAACCCAAAATAATTGCATAAATACTGCCAAATATTCCCAACCATATAATATTAATTTATTCCCTATATAAACGGCATAAAAACCCACAATTTAAACAATTGCAAACAATTTAAAAGCAACAACGTATACCATGCGTGCAAATCACTTTATTGTAAAAAAAGAAAAAAAAACGTCATTCTTTTTAAAAGGGAAGGGTTATAGATATATTACAAACACGTATAAACGAGCTATTTATGATTGGAATGCGCCAAAACACTTCCCGGTATGAGTATGAATTCTTTTTTTTCAAACTACGACAAGTTGCTCAACCGTGTGACAAACTATGTCGTTTTTTCCCCTCCGGTAACAACAAAAAACCCTCGAAACACCACCTGTAAGCAACTTCTATATTTTTCCCTTCCCCAAAATACTCAAAAACCACTCCCCAAACGTTAAAATCCTTTTATTTCAACTTACAACTTCTTCATTATTTGGTATAACTTCTATTTTTTACACCGCATGCAGAAAACACCATGAAGCAAAATGGCCGCCGCCGCCGCCACCATCAATGAGAAAAAGCGCCTCAAGCGGTCGAAAAGTGCAACTCGTGTGGGAATTTTTACCTTGTTTGTCGACCAGCCGCTTACAGACCCCGCCCTTCGATATTTACCCCTACAAAAAATTTAGGTGAATGACCCAAACCGGGCCACACAACTTTTATAATATAGTTATGTGTTCTTTGCTGCACACCTCACCCCCAAATCAATTTTTCCCATATATATATATATATATATATATATAAATTAATACATTATTAATTACACATCTATTATAACAAATCAATTGAAAAAGTTTAGTCAAAATCCTTTCGTGTTTAATTTAATGCACAGGTAATAATTCAACTTGATTTACTATACACACTTTGTTTTGTATTTTTTCAGTGTTTTTATTTGTAAAAAATATATATATAATTGGAGATAAGTGTAGTTAAATTTCAGAACGGGTTATATATTATATAGATATAGCCTCGTCCAGCTATTTATCGCCTTATTTCATGCCCTTGGGCCTTCCTAGACCAGATAAAGCATAGTTGAATGCGGAAAACGTTGCATTGTGTTCCTATATCTATTGTGTTCCAAAGCTTTTGTTGAAAAGGTTCCAATGTCAAAAGGCTTTTCTTCCCACCTGGCAATATTTCCCGAAAATTTCCCCACCTCAAGTCTGGTCATTTGTGAAAAGGTCATCATTTTCAATATTTTCATATTAAATTTAATGCTATATAGTAGTATCAAAATGTTCAGGATATAATCATCAAAACTTTCTATTTTATTTGAACATTTAAACTCACTTATTGTTTCTTTAATTTTCCATTTTGTTAAAAATTTTTATGAAATGAAGTTATTATAAGTCCTTATTTTCTCTTTCTTTTCATTTTACAGATGTAGGTCTAATTATCTCATTTCCCTTGATTTAAAATAAATTTATCACATTTTATATTAAATTTACTTCAAATTTATTCTCATTATAATTTAATTCACCAATTAATTTTTTAAGACATTTACTAATTGACTTTCTTAATCTTCGTTAAAAATATACTTATTCTTATTTAAATCAAGTCCCTTTTTATTAGTTATCATAATCCCCTAATTTCCCATTTTTTTAATTTTTCAGGCCTAGGCCTAATTCTCTCATTTCCATAAATTTACTTCAAATTTCTTCTCATTAATTCACCAACTACAGTTTTTAAGAGGCTTAAATTAATACAATTTTACAACTTTCCCAATGTTTACGTAACACAATTTTCTTTCTATATAGTAGGCCCTACATCTTATTCATATTTTACAACTGTCACCAAACAAAGAGCATTCTATTTAGAAACAACAAGTATCAAATGTCTAACCATTACTTTTTATAGTCACCGAGAGTAATTTCTCTTGTTTCCATCTGCTGCCAAACACAAATACCACCCTGGTATTTATTCTGGATTTCTCCTATTTTCTTTTTCTCCATTTTCTGCGAACGACTGTTATTACTGAAACTTCGCCACAAAATACAAAATAAACAGAACAAGCACGTTCAAAATAAGGGTAAAACAACTGTATTGTCACAACAATAAACTGTTTTCCAAGACACGAATTGGTCATCATTGTCTGACTCAGCTGCGACTTAAAATAAGCAAGAAAGTGAAATAACTGGCATCAAAATGGCGCCCACAAAATTTTCGACTTCCCTAATTGCACCACTAGTTCATTTCAATTAACAATTACAAATTTACCATATTCAAGTCACAATAGAGTAAATAAATCGTTCATTCGCAATTTGTCATTTTTTATAACAATATATGGTCATCTCCTGGAATGGTGGCATCAAAATGGCGCCCAAAAATAAAACTGTCGTTTTAAAGTCCATTTTGTATATAGCTCCGGTTTCTAACCTCACAATTGATCGATTGAAAACACGACTACAAAACACTACTACTACTCAAACAACGATGACCTGTTTTGAAAGACATCTGCGTTAAATTCATATAACATGTCTGGAATACCAAAACTGGACACAAAATGGCGCCGGAAAAGTAGACAAATAACTTTTGCCATAATATCATCGCAAGTCGAAGTTCAAAATGGAGGTTTCTAACGTACGGATTGATAATCTGTTATTAGCAATTCAATCGTTATTATAATATTTTTTATTTACCTTGTGTATTATGACGGCGATGGATGTGGAGGGAAAGATTCGAAACGGAGATCAAAATGGCGTCCGGCGTTTTTACTTGTCCTCGAACGAATCGGTGCAGATTTTCCGCGCAAAAATCGCCACATTTCGTTGAAATTCGACAGTGATAAGCTCAAAAAGTCAGCGATCAACGTGGATGCGTCGACTTCCGTGCATTTTTTCCCCGTTCATCTGGCTCGGGATGGTGAAGGGGAACGAGTTTGGCAACGTGTTTGTCATTCGCAATGAGGCAAAAGACGACGCCTCGGGTCAAAAGTGACGACCGCTCGCAACGTAAAAATAAAACCAATTGCCCCGTAAATCAGACAACTGGCCCCTCTAACTTCGCCACGTTGCCGGCCAACCACGTCACACCAACGCCAACAAAAATCCACACATTTTCCCTCCGTATATAACCTCACTTGAAAACGCGCCACTTTTTTTACAGACGCAACACTAATAACAGTAGCAACAAAAAAAGCGAAAATAGAAAACACGTGTTAGGAAATTGTCCAAATTTCTTACCTGTCATCGCCAAAAGCCACTTTACAACCGCCGTAGATTGTCCGTGGTATCCTTCCGGTCAATCTCAACCGGTTTTTCGAACGTACGAAAGGCCGACGAACCAACTTTGGCACGTTCAAAAGATGACAGCATCCATCGAAAAGAGCGCTTCGGATGGCTGCCGCGTTCGACTGAAGTCCGTTGTTGCCAACTAGCTCCGAATCCAGTACACAAAATACTACTATTGAATCTTAGCCACACAAAAAACTTATTGCAGAATATATCTTACATTATTGTCGACTAAACATGTAATTTCTACAACTTTAATCAACTTTTCAGTAACTAAGCTGACAATCGTGTTTTAGAAAGATAAAAACATCGTCGTACGAGTGATGTTCTCGACGACATCTACATACCGGTACAGCACCGGTACGCGACTACTGTATCGAATAAAAACGCTTCGAAGTGTCAATGCACGTGAATAACGCCAATAAAACAGCCGGAATGTTGTTTCAAAACATATTTCTGTAGTTTTATATCAATCGGGTCATAAATTAGATACAGATGTAGGAATCAAACTAGTAAAATGGCGTGTATCGAACTGCTTGTGATATAGAAATGGCGATTTTTGGACGCCATCTTGTTTTTAAATCATGTAATCTATTCAAATCTATCACAAATAAATGACTTGGAGTTCACATTCCCTGTCAGCAATTATTTATATAACACTAATTTTTTGTTATTCCTGTATTTTTATGTACTTTTTCCATTCATTACCCAGCCAAGGTTGCAGTAATTTTTTTCAATTGAAGCATATACAGTATACCTACAAATGCTGTCCATTTTATTAACTTGCCCCTTTGGGAAAGGGAGTGGATAACGGCCAATTGGACACACTAATTGCAGTTTATTGTTCGCCATTTGTCATTATGCATCTTAGCACTATAACTTTGTAGCCAATATGATTTACTTGTTGATTAAAAATTAAATAAAAACCATAAAAATGTTGGATAAATTGCAAAACTGCCAATGAAATATAAACAATTGCAAAATAACTAGAAAACGAAGATGAAATAACAGAAAAACAACAGTAGCAAAACGGAATATATAGAAGTCATTATTTTAATACAGTACGGTAACCACACGATCGAATGCAAACACACTACTGAACACAGACCACTAAATTTTTAATATTGCAAAACATTAATCAGATATAAAAAGTAGACAAAAAATCTATATCCTCATTACAATAGAATGAAATCAAAGTTCTACACTGATATATACATTACGTCCCGTTACAACGCGACAGTCCATCACCGTAAAACTTATGGATTCAACAATGTTGGAATTTTACAAGCATATTACAATAATATAGGCAGCTTTTGTAAAGTCCCACAATGTTCAAATTTAATTTAATTAGCAGATGTGCAACTTTACTAATGGGCAGACAGAATAATGTATTAAAATTGCAAAAATACGTAAGAAACTTCCGCAAACTTTTCCTAATGAAAAAACCAAGCTTCTTAATATTTTATTAATTTATGCTTAATTTGTTAATCAAGACATGTATTACAATTTTGAAATATAAAAGTTAATCACCAAATATTAAGTTTCTCTCATTTCGTCCCAGATATGAAGAAAAATAAATATTTAGTTTGACAGTTTGTATAAAAGTGTTTTGGATATAACAGATTACCATGATTAACATCATTACAATACATCTATACATATTCTCCTGAGAGTAAGTGTGATATTAGTCATGGCCGGTTCAAAAATGCACTTCTTTTACTGGGTTCAATACAATTCGGAATCGATTACTTGTGACATTGGATGATTGCGAAATTATCATACCATTTACAATACGTTTTTTTACTCCATATTTCTTCCAGATGTAGATGTAAACATTCTGCCTGAGAAGCAGACAAGACAATTACCTCGTAATAATCTTCTTGCTGCTCGGTTGTTCACGGTGGCAGTGGAAAATTGTCTCCGATATGCAGTCAAAAAATATCTTCCGGGGACATTTTCATTGCTGTGTGCAAATAATTCTGCATCATTTATCAATTGTAATTTAGATTTATAAAAATACACCAACTTACTGGCTGCGTAATGTGTACATTTTCAATATCAGATACGGGTAGCGACGGTCAGTTACTGTCCACGACGGCCGACGGCATCATTCCACCTGGTAGGATCTCCGACATATCAGAACCATTCTGCAAACAAAATTCCTGCGAATCACAGGTTCCAGCTCATTGAATAACAAATATAAAATCGATATTTTAAATGTATAACGCGCGATCACAAGCGCACACCAACACAATTGGAAAAATAGTTTTTTTTTTTAAATAATTTACTATAATATTCAAGTACAAACTTGTCATTATCTTTTTCAAAACATTCAACTTTTCCACTTGTAACCCAGACATTTACTTCGACACATGATTTCACAAATAAACAAAAATTAAATAAAACATACCGGTATGTAAATTAGATAGGAATTGTGGTCTAATTTATAAATTAATAGGCTATTTTGGCCAAACTAAAACATTTTTCTTGAAACATAGTTAAGTGCCTTACAGCTCCCGAGTGAAATCTGCCTCCTTCGCCACGGATCCGGTTCATCGCGTGTCTGTGCCTCGATTCGTGAAGGTATTTCTGCAACAATGCAACCAACAAACCACATAATTAAACACTATAACTCCTAATTAAAATCCCATTCAAATAATGTGCATGTTAAATACATTACAAGCAATATTTAAAAAGCGAAATCACATCACCCTAAAATGTCGTAACACCTTATGTACCTATGTATGTATTCATCATGTTTAAACTATATTTTGGAATAGACCATCTATTGTTTTATTTCGATTAGTAGCTGTGCACAATCAATCTTCAACCAAAGAAATGATAGCCACATTTTCTTATTATGTCACACGTCAACATTGCGAATGTGGCGATAGGATGATGCGACTCGCTTCGTTCCGACACTTTTCGTTGCCATAAAACTGTAGGTGGCACCTTTCTCTCCTTGGGAATTTTGCCTTCGGCTTCCAGTTTTGCCCTGGCCTGTCTTCGTTTCAAGATTCGGTGATACTGCTTGGCGTTCACGTACAGCGGTTCCTCGTCAATGAACTCGGCCGCTGGAAGTGGAATCCTTTGCAGCGTTGGCACCCCGCTAGGGCTTGGAACCATCTAAACAACAGTGCATCCATTAGTAGATGCAAAAAGAGCATGCTATGATTTCACCAACAAAGCCGATTACTAGGGTGACAATGGTTTTAGCGGCAAAACAATGGCGGGGAAAAAAACAACTTCTTGTTTGGCCGTCTGCCCGTAGATGATTAGGCATAATTTTACGTTTCGCCAATCTTTTTGCCATTTCAAATGTAATGTTGCCACTCCAAGGTCTAGTGCCTATTGTTTGCTGTCACAATTCGCAAGAATGTTAATTCATTGCAAATACTTCTTTATATACAAATCTTTTGTTGCAGGTGTATACAGAGGACATACAAGTCCACAACAAGGCAAAATTTATTTTCTGGAATGCCATTGTGGTGAACGAAACAGCACAATAGAAAGCATAATAGGAGAAGTTTATTTTTTCCCCAACTGCTTCGTGAATATTCATGAAGAATGCAGATACAATTTTTCCGCCAGAAACTTGTTGGTGCATAAAATTCTCTCGTTTGCATTTCTCAACTTACACAAATTGTAAACTTTAATTTTTATTTGCCTCTTATTTCACTCATTACAACTGAAACTATTTATTTGCTATCATCTACACTCTGAAAACTTAACATTTCAATACTTTAAATTGAATGGTACTTGTCATCATATGCACGTCATTCAACAGCAATGGTTTACAAAGTTACTGAACAAAATTTACAAAGATAATATGAAAAATAATACGTTACCATGACAATATTATTTCCACCCATTTGCATTGCTCCTGATGGGACAGTGATGGTTTGAGGCAAAGAGGATGCGTTCGTAGTTTGAACAACTTGTTGCGTGCCAGCTTGAGGTATGTGTATCATACCTGCTGGCATGTTGAGAACTGCAAATATCATGTCATAACATTAGTACCAAGTATACATTGGATACACTCAAAAAGTAATAGTCAACATTTACAAGTTACCAATACTATTTTTCACAAAATCCCATTAATTTTTTACACACTGCAATTGAAACATTTCAACAGTTTTCGTCCAAGGTTACACCAAAATATACACCAGACTCTCGCTAATCCGGCCACCTTGTGACACTTCTGCTTAGGCAATTTCTTAGATGTAATATATGCAGGTGACTGACCAGCATATTTCAATTATGGACGCAAAACAAAATGTTTGAAAGGCACATCTTGGACAATTTCATCAGGGTGTCTACCACATATAAAAAAACAAAATTTTTGACTATTTTATACGTATTTCCAAGTCTTAATCAATAGAATCACAAGGGAGCAGAAAAATTTCCATCACAGACAGGTTTTCACACAGAGAGCGTTTAAAATCATTTAAAAATGGTGCAAAAAGTCAAATTTTCAACTTTATAGAAAAATGGTTTCCACGTTTTACTGTACTGTAGTGAACACATTGAATTTTTTTCTCAAATATCAATCATTGTTCAATGGCTTTCCATGACCAATTTCAAATTGCAATGACTTTTCCAGGATTTCCATGACCATTTTCAAATTCCATGATTTTCCCAAGAAATCCAGGAATTCCATGACAGTAGACACCCTGTTCATTCGTGCCGATAGCTTGTTACAACTGCTCATTTCTTTTACTGTTTATATGTACAGTGAAACCTCTCTATAAAACCACACGAGGGGGCAGGCAAGAGGCGGGTCTTATGTTGAGATCAATTACATACATGTATCAGTTGTGTATAATTCCTTCTACATTAGTAAAAAAGTCAGTAATAGCCTTTTGTTTGAAATCAAGGCATTGTTTTGATATGCAATAAAATTTAGTAGCAGCTAGGTTTGGAACAAGTGCCTTGCTGTTTCCGCCTTGAGATTTAACCTGTCTACCATGTCCAGGGCTTCAAACATACTGGGCACTAGGTAGTCGGTAGCTTCAACAATTTCTTCAATTGCATGACCAGTTTCCTACTCATTGAATGGACACTCCCAGCAAGATTGCACAATTGGTTGTGCTTTGAGGCTTCAGAAACGGCAATGCAATTTCTCAATTTCTCAGAATTTTGTAGAAAGATTAATTTGCTACAGGTGCTTTGAACATTGACATTCGCTTGAGGTGAATCGACCATTTTCATGAGGCAATTATTCTTGGAAAGTGGTCTAATATGGAAAAAATGCTACTTGTGTGAGTAAAAACAAGGCTTTTACAGAGAACGGTTTTATATGGAGGGGTTTTTACAGAGACAAAATTTAACATGTGAGTGAATAGGAATACGGCAGGGACTTTATGTATATGGGTTTTACAAAGAGGGTGGGTTTCTTATATAGAGGTTTCACTGTAGTAGTAAATACACACAGAAAACATTTCATTATACTGCATAAAGTTTAAACTGCACAGTAAGTTGATGCTCCTGCCATAATTGTGTTTATTAAATTTAATGAACTCTTTCCACACACTGTATAACATTAAAATCAATATAAAGTCAATAATACGGCACCCATGTGTGTAAGGAATGGCCGGATTATGGGGAGTCTGGTGTATTTAAGAAAACAGCTGTACCCCATAAAAGAAAATGCGGAGCTCTCCCCAATTTCAATCGTCTCATACAATTTGACATATAATAACCCTGATAAAAATACTTGTAAACAAATAACAAATGCCATATTGTCACTGTATCATGATTCAATCATATATATATACTGATATTCCTCTTTCCTTTAAATTATGCATGTATTTTACCAAAATTCCCTTGTCCACCTTGCATGAAGTTTCCGTCAACCGTGACAGGTTGATAAACCAAGGTCTGACCATCGGAGGTCTGGATTATCTGTCCTTGCTGAGGTTGTTGAATAATAATCTGGAATCATAAACACATGATTGTTAATTACCAGTTATATTCATCACGCCGTTGGATTATTCACACACCGATACCTGCTGCGGTTGGCCTTGTTGGCCCTGCAGCTGCCCAACTGGTACCACTTGGATTTGCTGACCAGGCTGGCCTTGTATTTGAATAGTTTGGCTCTGAGGAATGGTTTGAACCATTATATGCTGACCACTTGCCGTTTGCAGAATTTGCCCACCTTGGCTCATTTGAACAACCTGTTGATAGGTATATAATGTGATTTAATGATGCAAATAGTGCTCTATATTATTAATTAAATAGCAGATGTGATATATACTTACTTGAGGCTGGCCATGGGCTGCCATCTGAGCACCAGAAACCTGGATAGAAGATGTTGGTATGCTTTGCATTATAGTGACCGGTTGTTGAGATTGAATAGGAGATTCAGCATGGGAAGATGTTGGAGTTGTGCATGCTGAAGTTGACGTTGTGACCACTTGAAATTGCTGCTCCATTGTGTCCACTTAATTACATATGTAGCAACCTCTGAAATATAAAAATCACGAATTATCATTTTGTTTTCCGGGATATATTACACATTTTTACAATGCATGTAGGCCTACTGTCAAACATTTTGACCTATATTTTATTCCGGCCAATTCTGCAAAACTATAACAAAGAATATTATATTCACTGGTTCATATTTTCTTCATGTACTTTTCATTTCAAAAATAAATACACATAATTATTATTATCCTTCAGTATTATTCGTGACCTTCAATCCGACCTCAAGGTTTTTCGGTTTTTCTAAATCAGTGCAAGGATCAGTGGCATACCTGAACTGGGAAAAGGAAGTGTGGTTGAGGGGGAAGGAGGGGGGAGGGAAACAGGATGGACGAATCTGGAACAAGATAGAAATGAGGCGTAGTTTACGAGTAAACAGGCGACGAAATAAATCTAAACCAGCAAGATATATAACCGATATAACATCCCACAGAAGGAATATACCGCGAAGAGGGTTTGTTTTCGAGTGGGTGAGACGAGAACGGGCGAGATGAACGCGGTACAGGGTGGCGGCGAAGCGCGGCCAAAACGGCGTCATTTTTAGGCCCAACTTGATGGCGTCCATTATTGTTGGAGCGAAACGCAAACTGAAACTTTTCACTACTCATTTCGCTCGATAGCAAATGTTTGGCGGTTCTAAATACGACTCGTCAATGACGGCAAGATGACAATTTGACGACTTACATTGGGCGAAGTTTTCAACAGCTCCCAGGACTTGATTGGCTATGGAAATGCTGCTCCAATGGTCAACGAATCACTAACGATAAAAACAACAACGCAACGCCGTTATTGGTGCTGCTCCAATTGCCGCTCATCGACCCGCCGTCACCGGCGCTCTAGTTAACAGACTTCAAGCCATTTATCAACATGAACGCAAAGCAACACGTTTTGGCGCCAAATTACGAAATTTCCTGAACAATAAACTGTTTTCGCACAGGCCCGTACAGGTCCATATACGTAGTTCCCAAATTTTTCATATTCCCATTTCTGAACCTTTAAAATAATATTTACTTTCAAAAATCAGACCTGGAAAGTTTCTACAAAGAGTAAAATAGAACTGCATGCTTTTACACGAACATTTTCATCTTTTCGCGATAAGTGGTGTAAATTCAAATGTTCTTATAATACAATAAAAAGCAACAGCATTCATAATAATGTTTTCTTCCATTTATATTTGAATCACAAACATTCAGAGTATATAATAAAAACAATTTTATGAGAAAAAACATGCAGATTTGTTCTCAGATTCTTATGTTAACAATTATTGCAATGTTCAAATTATATATGTATTTTGAAAAAATAAACTACATAATATGTATTTCTAATATATTTATGAACATTCTGTGTCCATCTTTTAAAGGTAATACAATAGAAAATCAAGTACACAGCTTGGTCAATTTTGCAGAATTTTATGCTATTCATATATGCGTCAGAATGCACGAGTTTTTATTTAAATTACGCAATATTTCATGAAACAATTTTAAAAGTTCAATAAAACCGCAGCTGCAGAATTAATGAAATATACAACAGCAGCAAGTTCTTTTTCAACTGCATCCCAATCATCCAGTGATGACGCCGTTACGATAAGATCAGTAAAACTCGCAAACACAGTTCCTCCATATTGATTCACTGCACTTGGAGCAAAAACTACATGTCTTTATAAAAAGAATAACATAATTAATATAATGTAAAAGTGAGAATGAAGGGCATTCATTAACTTCTAATTATCTTACTTCAAGTAATTCCTGTGCTTCGCTGGTAAGCCTTCGGGTTGCAGGAAAGCTCTTTCGAATTGCATAAGTTGATCATTTGCAGCACGAACAGCAACAGGGCTATGATTAGTTAGTGCTGGTTAGTGCCTTAGTGCAATTAGTAAATGCTTAGCTCTTAAATTTCAACATTTACTTGGATAGGTCTATTGTACCCAGCTGCTGGTGGAAAGTTTTAGCAGTTGCAGCAAAATGCTCTATCGCAGCTGCAAAATAACCTATATGCGCAAATGGTTAAATGTAAATTACGAAATAATGTATGATGTCTACATAAGATACCTATTTGTTCCAATTGGCATATTACTTAAGGAGATATCGTGAGAGCTTAAAATCTGTCCATATGTCAACTCAATGTCTTGATAGGTATCTTGAAGAAAATAACCATAATCTTCAACATTCAAAGGCAGCAGTTCAGCATCAGCTAATGACCTTGCTAATTCAGCCCAGAGCTGTGTCATTGCCACAGTAACCTTAAAGTTAATAATGATCACTCAATCTATATTCAAATAAACCAAGATTATAATAAAGATCAACCCTTTACTTTGAAGCCAGGATCAACTAGTGTATCCATCTCGTAAAACGTTTCATACAATGTATGGTAAAGTGATGTTCCCTAAAATAATGTGCACAGTATTAAAGTAACTTAAATGCACAAAACATTGACTTATTTTAATATTTACACTTTCACTCGTATAATATAAATCTAAAATGGGAATTCCTGCAATGAGCAGGAATGATGCATGATCACTTCCAGCACCAGGAACAGCAATACTGTAAATAATTCAATGATTGTAATTAATGATTTGTTCAAAACTTACATTGCATAATACGATAATGCGTATTACATACACTGGAACAGTTTCATTAAAAATTGGTGAATTAGTATCAGGTGATCGATAAATCCAAGTGTCATAGACAGTGGTTCGGCCTTGTGTCACTTCTTCTGGATCAGGATTAGGAATCTAACAGATTGTAAACATTATTTTTACCCTACTTAGTTTAAGAGAAAACACAATCTTTGCCTTATCAAGATATTTACTACAACACATTATAATTAAATTTAGTGCCACATCGAGTGCAGAAAGTAGAGATTGGGGAACATTTAGGGGATAGTGACCATAATATGATTCGCTTCTTATTGAAT
>JAQIWR010001567.1:0-13306 GCA_034695945.1 Glomeris hexasticha
TTCCCTAGCACTGGACGCGAAATGACGTCATCGTGTCGGCGCCTTTGCCTCAGACATCGCAGGCACCAACGGCTACGTGCTTCCATTCCATACCCCCTTAGTATTCCTTAGTGCCAAGCAGGAAAGCTCTGCGAGTTTCCAAAGCTGGGCACATCCTGATATCATTTTATAATTCTGTTAGAAAACAAGGTTTAAAATATGATCCTGCAAATAAAATATACAAAGGTAATGATATGCCAAGGCATGCGTGCCAAAACTTACTTCACACAAAAGGATCTTGCATTTCTGAAGTTACCTGTATTATTAATTAAAAGGACAAGAGTGGCATCAATTTTTGGAACACATAATTATGCGCCGTGTTTGAAAACATGGCATATTACGAAGAGTGACTGTAATTACGGCGCTCCCTGGCCCTTTAGCGCGTCAAAGGAAAAGCACACAGACGTTTGCAGAAGGTTCTCACCGATATTATAACAATAACAAATAGGCAAAAGACAATGAAAAAGCTCGCCGCCATCATCACTCATCCATAGACCTATCATCTACAGACCAAAAACTAATCGGCCACGCATCAAAACAGCATCGATAAAAATAACGCATGACTTTCACCTTTCACCGTCCAAACAACTATTCCCATGCACTTTTAAGGGGAGAGCCCTAGAAAACGGCAAATTAAAAGTGACACGTTGCAAAAACCGCAGTCGCAAACAGACAGCTCCCTGTGTCTAAAAGACAATGACAAAACGATTTCTTAATAATGACGATGATATATGCCAGAGATAACGCACGTATACAGGGTGATTCACAACTGCGGTGCAGTGCTAATACTATTAGGAACGTTCGAAAGTCATGGAAACACGTATGAACATGTGTCCCACGAATCGTGGATCATGTTGGCATACTTGTCTATGGAAAATATTACGAAATTAAACAGTTATTAGTACTACAAACAGTGGTACAAAACATTGTTATTAATGATGACCTGACCGTCAAATGGCAGCACTGCATGCTGAACACTTGGCAAGGGGCGCTGCGCTTCGCTGCATAGCTCCTAGTCTGTGAGGTGGAATCCAGTGACCAGGGGTAGTTGGAAATCGAATTCTGCGATAACTCTCGCATTTTACAACCAATTTGTAATCGGTTTGCACCAATGTATTCGAAATGCCTTCAGCGTGATTTCCCTCATTTAAACTATGCACCTATCGCAAGAAACGGCAAAGTTAGAAATCGATCGACCCTGACAAATCGATTCAAGGTCACGCGCGATATGCTTTTCGTATTCCCCATACATGACTTCCTATTCAACCGCGAAGTCTCCAAATGCAATCGCTTGCCGTTTCAGATATAAATACAAAAACCATAAACTTATGCCTTACCCTGTATAAATAGGAGTTTACAGACAAAGTTGGTATTCTGGCTAACAATTTATGTAATCTGCTTTAATCGTGTGATGGATTTATTTAAATAATAGATAATTAACTTTCATGTACAGTTTGTTAATGAGCATCATTTTTATTAGCATTGTAAATACCCAGGAATAAATAAAATATTACATTATTGCATGCATTACACTGTTATACATCGAAATAACACAATTATGAAAACTGTTACTCAAAGTGTAGCTTTCCGAACATTCATTTCAGACAACTTGCATTTTCTTTCAATCGATACAACATTTTTTCGAACGGTTCATGTTGCAATTTATACTTTTTACTTTGAACTGCCACCTCCACCACCCAGCTTAACCGTGTTGACGACTGCTTGAAATGCTTGAGGGACCAATTCAATTGCATTAATAGGTGTTCCATGTACTGCAGGAAGGTGTTCTTGAGGGGTTGCTTCTGATTCTTCTTGAGCATTGCGTTTGAAAATGTTACGCTTGACAGGATACAAATAATATCTATACAGTTTTGAACTACTTTCGCCTACACTTTCATAACCACCACCACCACCTCCTTCACCTCCTCCTCCTCCTCCTCCTCCTTGTGAACTTATTTCTTTACTTTTCTCTGCACCATCTGCTGCCACTTCACAGTTTTCAGCGACCTCAGGTGCTGGTTCTACATGTGCTGGTTCCACATATGCTGGTTCCACATGTGCTGGCTCTTCACCAGCTACTTGTCCTCCTGTTCCTCCACCACTATAGCCGCCATAACCTTGTGGCTTCTTCTTGTGAAAGTATGAAGTGACATAATAGAAACCTTTGCTGTGTTCATTATCATCTTCATTGCTGTAAGCGCCATATCCGCCTCCTTCACCACTTTCACCACCTGAAAATAAAAACACATACATACGTATTATGAAAAACTGTTTGGCATTTTCCCCAAATTCTCATTCATCAAATTTATATTTATTCTAACAATAATGTAACGAAATTGATTTTATTTCCAGACATATATTGCAGCAAAAAGTGTATGGTAGGGTGTTCTACCTCTTTTTTAAAATTTAAATGTTGTGTAATTGATGTAGTAGTGGGAGTTTTAATCTGACTTGAAGTATTATAGACAATGACACTCGAACAGGCTAGCATTTTCTCTTCCAACACCACTCATGCGTACATAAGTCGGGATCATGGGGTTGTTTGGATGAATAATTTTTAGCAATCTAATCGCTGCTTTGACGTACCACCTTCTGCTTCTTCGACTACATCAGCAACTGCTTCTGCTGACCCTTCCCCTTTACTGCAGTCTTCAACCACTGCAGGTGGTGCTTCAACTTCAATTACTACTGGAGCTTTTTCTTCTTCTGGTGGTGTTTCCACAATTCCTTCTTTCGAACCTCCACCTTCTCCCGCAGTGTAATCTTCGGCTGGTGCTGCTTCTTCACCTACACCTTTTCCTCCACCTTCCTCTTTACTCCCTTCACCACTACCACCACTACCACCTCCCCCATCTCCCCCATCTGCAATTGTTATTATTTCAGTAATAGCGTGTTCCTTGCTGCAGTCTTCATCAGCAGGAGCTGCATCTTCTTCACCTTCTCCTCCTCCACCTCCACCTCCACCTCCACCTCCACCTCCACCTCCTCCACCATCTCCTTCTCCATTATCTTCTTCTCCCCCACCTTCTTCAACTGCTTCTTCTTTACTTTGATCTTTGCTTTCATAGCTTTCTTTGTCTGTTACATAGTTAGAAGTGACGATGTGCTTATGAACGGTTGGATTGTCCCGATCTTTTGGGTAATCGCGTTGATCGCAATCTGAGCTATCTTTGCTATCTTTTTTCCCTTTCCCGTAGTATAAAGTCATGTATGAGAATCCACTCGTGTACTCTTTACCTCCTCCTCCTGTTTCTTCTCCCCCTCCTCCTCCTGTTGCTTCTGCTCCTGCTCCTCCTCCTCTTATTTCTTCTTCTCCTCCTCCTCCTCCTCCTCCTGCAGTAACTTCATACTTTTCTTTACTTTCACCACCTCCTGCAGATTCTTTCACTTTTTCACCTCCACCATCTTCTTTCGATGCTTCATTGTCTTCGCCGCTTCCACCTTCTGCACCATGTGCACCGCCTTCTTCGCCGCTACCTCCACCTCCGACACTTTCTTCACCACTTCCTCCACCTCCACCATATCCTTGTGCCATTAGATTCCCATAGTACTTTGGGTAGAAGGGAATCACGACGGTGATCATTCCTCTATAGGTCTCACCAGGTACCGGTACAGGTGAAATTTCAGCAACGAATGCTGCCAACAGCAGGAGTAGCTGAAAAGTCAAATATAACCGTACATGTATATGTGAGCTGCATGCAGGTGTTAATTGATTTGGATCTTGTGTAGCAGTATTATACCTGAGTTGGCTTCATGTTGCTTCTGGTATTAAGGGAATCAATGTGAATTGTGGCATTGTGTGATTTGGGTTTATATAGGAGTGGGTTGAAGGTGTCCATCGACGCGTGATCGGACCTGAATATTGCTCTCTATCCCCTCTCATTTTGGAAAAAATATACGAATAATAATTTGGCACGCTTTTTGAACGTATCGATAGCAGCAGTTCAAGCTTCGTACGATGGAAAATAAATGTGTTTTAGTATTTGACATTATGGCTGTGTATTTAGGGCGTGACAGACGTCAGTGCCTGAAGTTGCTTGCTTGATTGCTGTCTGATTTACTATCGATTGAGAGTATGGCCAATATACAATATTTATGAAAATTTATCGGTTTATAGGTGCCACTTTTAACCCTCTAAATACGAACTTACTCAAGGATGTCTAATTTTCACAGGCAATAATTGCATTCCCCTAACAATAAGATGGGAAATGTTCACAACCTCATTTTTTCAAGTTTATAATTGAGCTTCGCATATCAAGTTTAGTTACACATCATTTACTTCATGATTAATATTGTGTGGTTTGAATTCCTTGACCACATGATACTGCACTCAACCTTTCTGAGAAAAAATGTCATGAAAATAAATGGTCGCCAACTTGAGTCTTACTTTTTGCTTGTAATAAAATTCCGAGGATTTTAAATACAAAAACGCCATGCAACTTTTTAAAGAAAAATGTTATGTAGGTTCGAAATCAAATTGAGTACATTGTTCTTGAAGTATGGGAAAATATAAAGGTTGCTTGCAAGTTAACAACCTGGTGTTTGATTTTGGAGTGGTTTGGGAGGGGAAGTATTTCTACATGACTTAGTTGTTACATTTGCCACTGTTTCAATAACAATAATTTTAAATTATTTATGTTCAATACACTCCAGCTGTTTTATGCATGCAAGCTGATGGGTTTGCTTTGTGATATATGTCTGCAACGGATTAGCAGTTTTAAGACTTGTTATTAATAACAAATGTAGATTTTTTGTTTGGTGCTAATCAGTTCCGGTAATAAGACAGGAAATAAGTGTTTGCGATAACAATATTAAAATGCACTCAAGTGTGCATTATGCAGGTTGAACCAACAAGTATTGACTGTTGCATGCAGTTATTCTAGCTGCAACAGGCAATACTTTTGGTTCACCCTGTATATGGGTTGTAAGTGTGTATAGAAAAAAGTGTGGAAAAGTTTTAGAAAACTGTGTAAAATCATTGTGAATAATGTTAGAATCCGTTAGTGACAATACTCCCACTATATTGTCAATGCTCTTTCTTATAATTGGTTGTTCTTGATAAAGTTGAAATTGCCGTCGTAATATCAGTTGGGGAAACTTTATTGTCTTGAATGATTCAATTTTAATCTGGACAATTTAATCAGTATGACAAATATGAAAGCTATAAACCTCATTATTATCCATGTTGCATTTATTAAAATGGAAACATTTTGGCTTGTATAATGTCCAGGTTTGCAGGAAGGAAAATGGAAACTTTCTGTGTATACGAATTTAAATAAATGTTTCCAAGGACGAGATTTAAATTATTTCAATTGTAAGTTTAATCATCTGTGCATCAGTTACAGCTAATAAATTGTGTGAGTTGTGCATGGAATCGATACAACCGGTTCAAAATGGTGACTTTCATATCTGGACACTAGTCTTAATTTGCATAGAATTCATAATGTTTTTGAGAACAAAAACCCGGAGTGAATCATTCATTATAGATGCATGGATGAACCATATTTCGTTTTCAATGTTCAAAGCATAAAAGCATTGACCTTTAATGAATGCTGTTCTGTCTGCTGTATTGGTTTCAGTTTAGTCTTAATGCAATGTCTGGAAATTCGCATCAAGTTATCAACTGAACTCAGTGAGAGGTTTTACTGCATTTAACTACCAAGAACTTCAATGATTCAGGTTTTAAAATTCACAAAAACATTAATTACCCTATAGACCAGATTTGTTTTCTCTCCACATTTATCTGGTTAAAGACTGGTAATTGGGTGGAATGGGCTGGCTGTATGTGAGGTGGTGGAGGCTGGTACAGATAAATGAATTAAAAAGAAATTGTTGAGTTTGCATTCACCGTTATGAGTACTATATAGTTTTAATACATAGTAGTTGTAACTAGACTATTCTAGCTAGTGTATGCTGGGGCAAACTGGCTTAATGGCTGCAAAAACTCCTGATGGATTTGTGGATTTTTTCCCATTTTATTTTAGATTTTACTTTCACATTTATGATAATATTAAATATGGTGTTGTGTGAAGAATATTATGTAGAATGTTACAAAAAGACCAAATTTAATTGTTCACAGTTAATCTATAGTATCAGCTAATTTTAATTTGTGGAAGTATTTAGATGAGGACTTTCATGCATTAAGGCGTGAATAACTGCATGATTGGTTGTTGTTCTATGTCACTTTAGTGTCTGTGCTGTCACATGTAACAGTAACTTCAACAACCTGCTGATCACCCCTGCAAAAATTTTGAAACCAGCTTGTTTGAACAAATTCCGCTTTCATACGTTCTTAAGTTACACATACGCGTGCTTATTGCAGAACTACTGATTGCAAACTGGATCCCTGCCTACATTCTGCATACCACCAATTCATATCTAATTTATGCAAATACAAGTTTTCAAACATGTCTCCAAACATTTGTGTAAGTGGAACCAAGGTGGAACTCATTCCATTTTTAAACTTTTCAATCAGTAACTTAATAATCTAAATACCTAACCAGGTCTCGCCAAACTAGAGTTAGATTCGTACAAATGCAATAATGATATGAGTATAATTGCTGTCCATAAAACAGTTGAGAATTTGGGTTCGATATAGGTACTTCATCGAATGTAACGCCCTCTAGAGGGTTAAATATCAGCTCACATTGCACTAATATCTGGTAATTTCACTTAATATAGGAGTTCAATTGAGGTTAAAATCGACATTGTGGGCACTAGATATCATTGCACAGTTGCTATGTTACTTTAACCAGCACAGAAGGGAATAGTTTTTTTTTCACTGCTTGATTTGTGTAGTCTTGTTTTTATAGTATATGATTTTGTGAAAACGAAAAATAAGAGCGACCTGTTCGATAAAAGTACATGAACCTGTTTTTGGAACCTGTTTGTAAAAGTGTCGCATTTTCACCGACTGTTTTCACTTTCTAGGGCACCTGGTGTTCCCATTGAACTGGGTGTACCTCCTTATTCTGCTCTTGCTTCAGCGTTTTATTTGACATTTTGTGACGTCATCTGTTGGCAAGCGATCGAGATCTTGATTGCAGTCAACACTTGCTCCCAATCCCTCTTTACTCCACTTCCACTTTCAGGTTTTATTTTTCATTCCTGTAATTTTTTTCACCTATATTTTTACCCGCCCTCCATTTCAGATTTCCATCAGTTTTATTTACATTTTTTACTTCATCATATGAATTACTTCATTGACATTTTAACATTTGCATAGTGGTATTGCAGTTTTAAGTGAAACCGTTTTAGTATACTAGTAAACTTGTAAAATCCATGTACAAATTTTCATCATAACCAAAACAAAACTTTATTCACATTAACACTTTTATTGAAATAAATAAATACAATAGACTTTTAAAATATACGAGACATTTTCATACCGAAATACGTTTTGTGTAAAATAAAATTAAAAGGGGAGTTCATTATTTATGTCCGTAAAGTAATGTTAATTGAGGAAAGGGAGGTATTGTTTTTTTAATAATATCTGTTGTGGGATTGTTGTTGCTGTTCCTTGGGTTGTTCCTCTTGTTGAGCCTCTTCTTGTTGGGCCTCTTCTTGTTTGGGTTCTTCCTTGGGCTTTGCTCGTTCAGCTGCTTCAGCTTCTGCAAGACGAGAATTAACTTCCCCCTGGAAATCGTTCAGCTTTTCGTTCAGCTTGTCAACTGTTTCAGAGAAGTCCTTTCCATCGACCTGTTATAATAAGAAATAAACGAACAAAACTCTATTTATACCCTGTTGGTGGAAACTTGAACTCATCTGGTTGGTTGATATTTTTCCTGTGGGATGTGGCTTCAAAATTCTAGCTACTTTTTCTGTGTAATTTTTTTGTGTAGGGGAGACAGGGGTATAATGTTGTTCACATTAAAATATACCCCATTACGTTACCAACAAGCAAATGACACTTCAAATAATATTGTCACCAGCCATTTTGTAAACATTTTCAAACAGATATTGTTCGTAGTTCCATCTATAAGTTACATCTAGCCCCAAGTTACCAAATGGATTTGACATATGTAAAGAAATGCTTATTTTGGAAGGTGTTGGTATGAGGAATTTTTGTTGACAGGGACCACTGACATGATTGAATTTAAAGGGTAAAGTAATAGTATTGAAAATATTAACCTGTTTTAAACGAAAGTTAACTGCAATTGAGTTGACAGTAAAACAATCTTTCTACTAATCTGGGTAATATTTAAATGTGGCTTCTGCTGCATGTAACCAGCAAGTTAATCTCTAAAGGCTACTGTATATGGAAAACAATTGTTGGTTTTCATGAAGGTACCTCATAGGAGTTTGAGGGTGCAGCAGCCTGCTGTTGTTCTCCACCTTGATCTCCTCCATTGTCTGATCCATTGTCTGATCCACTGTCTGATCCACTGTCTCCGCCATTGTCTCCACCATTGTCTCCACCATTGTTTCCACCGTTGTCGGCTCCGTTGTCACCTCCATTGTCACCACCCTGGGAAGCTTCCTGAGCTGGGGCCTGTTCTTGGGCTTGTTCAGGGGCAGCAGCTTGTGGAGATTGAACGTATTGGATGTAATATTGAGCATAACGGTGAGCCTGTTGGTCTTCTTGAGCTGAATCATCACCTCCATTTTGTTCCTCGGCTTGAGCAGGTGCAGCTTGTTCCTCAGCTTGAGCCTGTGGCTTGACGAAGGTGTAGAAGACTGGTGCTGCTGGGGCCTGTTCCTGTTGGTGCGAGTATTTGCCTGGCATGGGCAGGGCCAAAACTGCCGCAAACAGGAGGGGGAGGAGGAACTGCAACGAAATGGTATACATTTACATAGTGTAGTCCATAAAGTACAGGTGGCCACTCTGGTTAGGTGTGTTGGCCAAGTGGATTAATTTCCTAACATTTTGAAGGGATGATTGATCCACCTGGGACTTGATTAATAATAGTAGGATATTGTAGTACATGCAACGAATACTTAATTTACCAGCTAATTAAGACATGTACGAATTGTTACATTACAGGGTTGTTTCAGTGCTTGCATAATGAGTGGTTTGAATGTCTGCACAGAAATGAAGTGTAATAAGTACAAACATTTTTTCAAAGCTTCCAATATTCATGTACTCACTATATGTGAGTTGAACATTCAGTTAAAATATATGCCTGAAAACGTGAGTAGAAAACTGTTATCACACTTGACAGCAGTACTCAGTGAAATACATTAACAATTACGAAACTTTCAACAATGTGACATCTTGGTATATTGCAATTGTAAGTTGTCCACCTGTCAAAATTAGTGCATTTTGGTGAAAAAGTGCATGTATTATATTGAAACTTTTGACAATCTTTTTTATATGAATGCCTTTGGACATTTTGTTATTTGGGCATTTGATTGATTGCATATAGATTTGGTTAATTCATTGTGAACCCCATGCACCTAGATATGAACAGGAAGCTTAAAAATTCCAGTTCGGAAATTTGAAATTCAAGTATGGAAAATATTGTAATTTCTTGTCTGGCTGTGGTGAGATATTAAAAAAGTAGGTCAAATTCAGACAGCATAATTTTATGTTTTTGTGCAGCCATCAATATATTTAATGAACGACTTAGAGATTATTAATTATTCAAATGAGTGTAAAATTCCTTGAGGAAATGCATCAGTATGACTGTAATTAACGAAATCCCGATGGTCATTGCTCCATGACAACAGTGTTTCACATCTCCACTGTGAAAACAATACTAATTATTGAAACCTGATTTCATTTATAAATTGGGTGGAGAATTTAAAGACTATTAATCCAAAAGTATGACAAATATTCCCCAATTCTTAGCTATTTTAAAAATATTGATGCACGTCATCTTTTGCACGCACCAAATGCAAAATTAATATTGACATTATTAAATTTCTGCTGTAATATTCACATTACCTGTTTAAATTATTCTTACATTTTCTGACATGTCTAACTTAAAAACCCTAAATCTGCTGCATTCTGAATACATATTATTATCATCTCTAAATTCTCCTCAATGATTTGCAGTTAAATTTGTTTAAAATAAGTGACAGATTTATTAAAATGTTAATCTATTATGAAATCAATCAATATAGTATATTATTTATATAACAATGATAGACATTCACAATAACTCAAGATTTAAAATTTAAATAAGAACACTGCAGATTTTGAAGAACAAATTCTTTTACTTTTTGAAGACTGATTTATGATAAAGAGAATTTTTACGGGTCTGTGCAAATGTTCATGGTTAATCCTAGTGACAAAACACTTACCACTGCGTTCATGGTGATAGAGATTTGTAGCAAGGAAGGAACTGAAAGGGTGAAAGTAGTAGTTGCTATCACTGCCAACTTGTGAGTGCAATAATTGCACGTTTGCACAGAGTTTATATAGGCAGACAGTGTGTGTGTGTGTATGGGGGTGACAATTGGGCTTGACCCGTACAGGGTTGAGGTTACCCGGACAACGACATTGCCGATTTGGGACCTGAACGCAAATTGGGTCATCTATAAACCATTTTTTTGGCCAATCACTTTCACTATTGGTGCGACAAGCTTTCATTTTCTTTTTAAAAACTTTTTACCTATTACTACGTCTGAAACTCTTTTCAAAATTGACACTAATATCTGACCCTCGTCTCATAAATTACAGCATGTGATTTCAGGTGAACTCAGAATACTCGATAATGCAACTTTTCCACCAGATGTCACTACGATTGTTTGTTAATTTCAGGAAAATGATTTAATTTTTAGTCTCAGTCATCTATCATGTGCATATAAATCTGTAAATTTGTATGATGGATGACGAATGTGACCTGATATATTTGGATTAAAAAGTTAATAATTTGGTTATCGAGGTCAGTAAGCAATTTATCATGTACATATATGCACATTGTTGATTTTTCATGCAGATATGAACTTGACATTTTGTGTAGCAGTGTGTAGAGCTTTATAGGGTTTATAATATCACACTGTAGTTAATTTCACTGCAGCTCTCATCACTACTGAGAATAAACAAATTATTATTATATACACTATATGCCTAATGAGAGCAATGGTTACAGGATTCATACATGGCTTCACTAAGATTTACAATATTTTCTTAATAGTCATTATGTTTCTGCATATCGGGGCCTTCCTTGGAAACAAAAAGTGATTATAACCAGTTGCAAAGTATATATATATAATTACGAATATAACTTAGTGTTGAGCTTTGAAATTGAACTTTTTGGTGTAAACATATGGAGATTTCTGCATGCATGTATTCTGTTTGCTGTTGTTCTTACATTGTACAGCATTTGTTTCAATTTCGCAGTGCATAGTTAATCAGAATTATTCAGAGGAAAAGTAAGTTGTTAATCTGAGGGCGACGTTTATTTGAGAAGAACTAAGAAGGAAATTACCTTGTACTATCATTTACCGAATCCTGACTTTTCCTAACTTACCATATATTTTCTAACAAAAGCCGGTCTCCAATTGAAGTCTGGTTTCCAATTAAAGCCGGGTCATTTGGGACAGACAATGTTTGCAATATGTGGTCACCGATTTTCATAACTATAAAAATAAAAGCCAGTCTCTAATAGAAGCTTGGTTTCTAATAAAAGCCCATCCTGAAAATCGAAAATCTGAATAAAAGCCCGTGCTTCTATAAGGAAATTTACGGTATTTAAAGGAGACCTGACAGGTGTTTGGAACATACCCTGAAAAGTTCCGTGTTTATTGATACAAGGCCAAAAAAACGATTGGCGTTAATGAAATCTTGATTAAAATTAGTAAAAAGACGTTACGACTAGTTAGAGATGTGACGCCATGGTGTCACAGAAGGGCGACGTCATGGCGCTGGCGTCATAATGTCCTGCGCCAGCCAATGAGAGCGATCGTCGATAATTTCACCGAGTGGCGTAGCCGTGTCAGCCAATGAGCGTGCGCGCATTTTGACAGTTCGCGAACGAACACGTGCTTTTGTTCGCGAACTGTCAAAAGTTTACTAACTGATATCTCGTAAACGGCACTTCAAAAAAAGCCCAAATTTGGTCCCAAGCTTCGAATGAGTAAGGTAAGCACTTGTGCCCAGTCCCAAACAAATCGGCGATGACAAATTTTACCTGTCAGTGGTCCTTTAAGTTAGCAAAACGTTCAAATTTGCATTGGCAACTTGCATTTTTGCGCCATTCCTGTAGCAAAATCGCGTTTGGTGCAGACAAACTTACCAATTTTGCGACTATGAGCTTTCCTGCATTGTTAACCACATTTCGCGAAAATTTGGACGAAATCGTCTGCTTGCAAGGCCAAAATTCGTGAGTTTTTGCGTTTGAAGCAGACGATTTCATCCGATTTGTCGTTATTTTTCAAGAAATACGGAACGGATTTTACCAATATTTACACCAGGTGATGTTAACAATGCAAGAAAGATTATGGTCGCTAAATTGGCAAGTTTGGCAATTATACCGTCGGAATGGTGCAAAAATGCGCAATGTCTGTGCAAATTCGAACGTTTTGGTAACTTGAAGAACGCCGCCGCAGGTTGTGACGTCACATGAATAAGCCCTATAGCTCACTTTTACATGAAAGGGTTTTTAGTTGTGCAATGTAAACGTCAGCCAATGGAAGTTCACTGAAATCGGTCGTTTGCAGATTGGTTTGTGGAATTAATCCATGACATGATTGAAGTCTGCCATGAGCTTTCAACTGGCGTTCCTACTCACATATCTGGATATAGGTTTTGAAGGAAGTTGAATATGATTCAGTGCTCATGTGGCCATGTAAGATAGCCACTGAATGCATTCCATGCAATACTGATAACGTTCAAACTCATCCTGTTGCTGAAATGATGAAAAAGACGCAGATGTTTACTACATTTGGAATGTGGACAAAATAAGCCAATATACTAGTACTGTATACTATGTATATTTCGGCCATATTCAGATTTGAGATGCGATGAAACCTGTCGCTGGACAATTTATTCATGGAAGTCCCTCCATAAAGTGGAACCTGCGAGATGCGGACGGAAATCGAAATCCTATCCGTTTCGTTTATAAAAAATGAAATCGAGTTTGGATCTTGAAAATAAGTTGAGGTTAGACTGGTTGTGATGCCATATGTGAAATTGTTGTAACTTGCATTTGCATTCAACCGATCATGACCCTGCCGATGCAAACTTTAAAGGTAATGGGACATGGTATTTTTCAACTTTTTTGATCTTCATGGGAATACCGCCAAAGATAATTGGGCATCTCTGGATTCATTCCTGAAAATCCCAGATTTTTCCGATGAGGTTTTATACAAAAATTGGGGC
>JAQIWR010001568.1:0-13305 GCA_034695945.1 Glomeris hexasticha
TGATCTCAAAAGTGATCTCAAAAGCGATCTCAAAAGCGAACCCAAAAGTGATCTCTAAAAGCGATCTCAAAAGTGATGCCAAAAGTGATCTCAAAAGTGATCTCTAAAAGTGATCTCAAAAGTGATCTCAATTGTGATCTCAATTGTGATCCCAAAAAGTGATCCCAAAAAGTGATCCCAGAAAGTGATCCCAAAAAGTGATCTCTAAAAGTGATCCCAGAAAGTGATCTCTAAAAGTGATCTCTAAAAGTGATCTCTAGTGATCCCAAAAGTGATCCCAAAAGTGATCTCTAAGTGATCCCAAAAGTGATCTCTAAAAGTGATCTCTAAAAGTGTTCTCTAAAAGTGATCCCAAATGTGATCTCTAAAAGTGATCCCAAAAAGTGATCTCTAAAAGTGATCACAAAGTGATCCCAAAAAGTGATCTCTAAAAGTGATCCCAAAAGTGATCCCAAAAGTGATCCCAAAAGTGATCTCAAAAGTGATCTCAAAAGTGATCTCTAAAAGCGATCTCAATAGCGATCTCAAAAGTGATCTCTAAAAGCGATCTCAAAAGTGATCTCTAAAAGCGATCTCAAAAGTGATCCCAAAAGTGATCTCTAAAAGCGATCTCAAAAGTGATCCCAAAAGCGATCCCAAAAGTGATCTCTAACAGAGATCTCAAAAGTGATCCCAAAAGCGATCCCAAAAGTGATCCCAAAAGTGATCTCAAAAGTGATCTCTAAAAGTGATCCCAAATGTGATCTCAAAAGTGATCCCAAAAGTGATCTCAAAAGTAATCCCAAAAGTGATCCCAAAAGTGATCCCAAAAGTGATCTCAAAAGTGATCTCTAAAAGCGATCTCAAAAGCGATCTCAAAAGCGATCTTAAAAGCGATCTCAAAAGTGATCCCAAAAGTGATCTCTAAAAGTGATCCCAAAAGTGATCTCTAAAAGTGATCCCAAATGTGATCTCAAAAGTGATCCCAAAAGTGATCTCAAAAGTGATCTCAAAAGTGATCTCTAAAAGCGATCTCAAAAGCGATCTCAAAAGCGATCTCAAAAGTGATCTCAAAAGTGATCTCTAAAAGTGATCTCAAAAGTGATCCCAAAAGCGATCTCAAAAGTGATCCCAAAAGTGATCTCAAAAGTGATCTCTAAAAGCGATCTCAAAAGTGATCTCAAAAGTGATCTCAAAGTGATCCCAAAAGTGATCTCAAAAGTGATCTCAAAAGCGATCTCAAAAGCGAACCCAAAAGTGATCTCTAAAAGCGATCTCAAAAGTGATCCCAAAAGTGATCTCAAAAGTGATCTCAAAAGCGATCTCAAAAGCGATCTCAAAAGTGATCTCTAAAAGCGATCTCAAAAGTGATCTTAAAAGTGATCTCAAAAGTGATCTCTAAAAGCGATCTCAAAAGTGATCCCAAAAGTGATCCCAAAAGTGATCTCAAAAGTGATCTTTAAAAGTGATCCCAAAAGTGATCTCTAAAAGTGATCCCAAAAGTGATCTCAAAAGTGATCTTTAAAAATGATCTCTAAAAGTGATCCCAAAAGTGATCCCAAAAGTGATCTCTAAAAGTGATCTCAAAAGTGATCCCAAAAGTGGTCCCAAAAGTGATCTCTAAAAGTGACCCCAAAAGTGATCCCAAAAGTGATCTCAAAAGTGATCTCTAAAAATGATCTCTAAAAGTGATCCCAAAAGTGATCCCAAAAGTGATCTCTAAAAGTGATCCCAAAAGTGATCTCTAAAAGTAATCTCAAAAGTGATCTCAAAAGTGATCCCAAAAGTGATCTCAAAAGTGATCCCAAAAGTGATCCCAAAAGTGATCCCAAAAGTGATCTTAAAAGTGATCTTAAAAATGATCTCAAAAGTCATCTCAAAAGTGATCTCTAAAAGTGATCTCAAAAGTGATCCCAAAAGTGATCTCTAAAAGTGATCCCAAAAGTGATCTCTTAAAGTGATCTCTAAAAGTGATCTCAAAAGTGATCTCAAAAGTGATCTCAAAAGTGATCCCAAAAGTGATCCCAAAATGATCTCTAAAAGTGATCCCAAAAGTGATCCCAAAAGTGATCCCAAAAGTGATCCCAAAAGTGATCTCTAAAAGTGATCCCAAAAGCGATCTCTAAAAGTGATCTCTAAAAGTGATTCCAAGCAGTGATCCCAAAAAGTGATCTCTAAAAGTGATTCCAAGCAGTGATCCCTAAAATTGATCTTTAAAAGTGATCCCTAAGAATTCTTATGCCTAATTGGGCAAACAGTATTCAAATAGAAAGCAGCTATTTCCATAGCTGTTTCCATAGCAGTGGTTTGGTAAGACAAATGTTTAGAAACATCAAAAGTTTAGAAATCACTAGGCAAAACTACTTAAATTCGTGTTACAATTATTATCAAACAGTCTGAGACCAACATATCATTGGGTAACGACATAAAATACCTGTGCAGCAGAAGGAAAATTGATGTGCATTGTATTAACATGGCGAGTACCTGCAGTGTCAAAGAACCTTAAAAAAATTAAGAAAAGAAACGGAAAATGTTACATGCAAAACCTAGATCAGGGAGACCACTCACTAAGTGTGAGGTCAGACATATATTAAAATGTGTTCAGAACAACAGATTATCATCTTCCATGGCATTGCACATCAAATTCAAACATTTGCTCATCAGCAACAGCTCTGCAATACGTCGGTTACATGAATTTGGATTTTGCTTCCGTATTCTAAAGAAGAAACCACTACTTACACCTGCTCAGAGCACGGTTACTTAAATATATATTGCTCAGAGTGCTGCTCGTTTACAGTGGGCATGATAAAATGAGAACTGGACTGTCCAGCAGCGGGAAAATGTGATTTTTTTTATGAATCCTGATTTTGATTGTCCAATTGTGATGATGGTGTGCGTGTGCGAAGGTGCCGAAGTGAGCAATTCCATCCAACCTGCACACGGAAAATTGTGAAACACCAAGGTGGTGTATTGGTGTGGTGTGCAATCACTGTTAAAGGAATTAGCATGTTGTCAGCAGCTTCAGGAAGGATCAAATCAGATAAATATACAAGAATGGGTTGGAAAATAGCCTAATTCTAACATTCAATTTATATTTCCTTCGACAAACAGCTATATTTCAGAAGGATAATTCATCCTGCCATACGTCGGCTGCAACCTGTGCCTGGTATGCAGATCAGAATGTAGGATACTTCCATGGCCAGCCAGCTAAACTTACCTGTCACCCATTGAAAATGTGTGAAGAGACATGAAAAATAAATTACAGCAAATGAAACCCAAAAATGAGGATGACTTACTAACTGCTAGGAATGTAATCTGGGAAACATTTGAAGCTGCTTACTGCACAAAGCAAATGCCAGCTCGAATTACAGCAATGATCAAAGGAAGAGAATATCCAACAAAGTTTTAATTTTTTAATGCAATAATTGCTCGAAGTTGTTATTTAGTATTGCCTGTTTCTAAACTTTTGACCTATTGTCAAGCTGTTTCTAAACTTTTGTCTCACAAAATCAGTGAAGAACCTGTTAAGTATGGGAATGGCTGCTTTCCCATTAAGTACTTGTTGCTCAATTATGCATATGAATGCACTGAATCAAATGTTTCAGTGGTTTTTCTATAGGTTAAATCGACCTGGAACATGCCAACACCTATACATTGTTCAATTTTCTAAACTTTTGTCAAGGGGTTGTAGTATACATCACTGTGAAGGGTGGTGTCACCTGAACGGAATAAATTAACATATTCACAACTGGATACAAATTTAATGAAACTTTTAAGTACCAAACCATTTACTTTTCAAAGCTGTCAGAACAAAATATAACACTGGGGCTGAAGAGAATTATTAACACTTTCAATCCAACATTCATTAATCGAACCAAATCTGCATCAAGTGACATTTAAAATGTGGAAGACGTATATGGTCGTAAGAATTAATTTAAAAGCTTATAGTATGTTCCTTGGTCCTTTCGCTAACAGCATCGTTTCATTTTGTTCAAACCAACACAATACTAACATCACACAAACTCAAAACATGTGGAAGAATATCTCAGCAACTATTTTAATATCAGGTGATTCGCGGAAAAAACGGATTGCTCACATTTTGGCAACGATCTGCTCCGGTGTCTTTCCTTCTAGTAGGTTCTAGACTCCCAATCGGACGACAACCAATGATCGTTAGTTGTTATCGTTGGTTGTCAAGCGATTGGAAGCCTAGGAGTCTGAGAGTCTAGAAGTCTTCGAAGTGCAGCCGCAAAGACCTCATTTTCCAAATTCGTACAAAACACGTTGTCAATTGTTCGAATAAATATATATGTGCATGCTGCTGCACCCACCAATGCAGAACATCAACATCCAATTTCTACTCCCAAAATGGAGTCTCACTAACCATACATTTTTTTGTCAGAACTTGATTAAAATTACAACAAATTTAAACGATATATCGCGCAACACATTTGCCTTATTCAAAGGTGGAGTTAGCGAAATTACAGATTTACCAGTTCGTCACTGTGCAGAAGAGCACAAGATGACTTCATGCAAGTGCAGGGAAATTTTATGTGCGACAACAATGAGGAAAAGCGGATCAACCAAACTTACACCTTCTTCGCATGTAAATTCCGAGTTTTCTTCAAAACTCTTGGCACATCACTTGTAGTTCTATTAAAAATACAAATATGCATTTCGAATATAACTTGCCTAAATAAAATTCGAAACGGTATTTAAATCAATGTTTCAATTGTGCGCAATTAAATCTATATCAATAAAAGCGAGTGTCTGTCTGTGTGTCTGCCACGATGCATTCACACAATTTTCATGCTATCGACTTCAAACCTTTGCAGGGTGACACAAAATATTGTAACCCAGGTCAGCGGGGGTCACGTGACCCCCGCCCCGCCTCCTTGTACGTGTAAAACCCCCAAAACCTCTCCGTCGTGGACCAACAGTTGGTTTTCCCTGCACGGCACCACCTCTTTGCTAAGCTGACTCACCACCTCCTGCACACGGGTTTGGGTGAGTCACAGAGGTGGTGCCGGGTGGTTGGGGGCAGGTAGCCTCCCACCTCCTTTACAAAAATTTACTGCAGTTATTATATGAATTACTGCAGTATTCTATTACAAAATGCAGTTTTTGAGAAGTACTGCAGTCCGAACTGCAGTTTCAAATGGGAAACTGCATTTTATATGTGCAGTGCCTTCCAAGTCAAATGCAGTTCTTTTTACTAACTGCAGTTTCAAATTGGAAATACAGTTTAAAAGTGCAGTGCCTTCCAAGTCAAATGCACATTTTACGAAATGCAGTTTTAAATTAGAAACTACGGTTTAAAAGAGCCAGTTCCTTCCAAGTCAAATGCAGTTCTTAATAACTGCAGTTCTTAATAACTGCAGTTCTTAATAACTGCAGTTCATATATTGTATTTTAAGTTTTATTGTTTTTTACTGCAGTTCCGAAGTGCAGTTTTAACATTTTAGATGCAGTTTAAATTCTCCGTAACTGCAGTTTTGTTATGCAGTACTGTCAATTAAATTGCATTTCTTCTTACAGTGTGATACCTGTGATTGAACTGCAGTTCTTCGTAATTGCTCCAGCTATGATCGAACTACAAAAGTTGTTGTACCCAAGAACAGCTTACTGTTACGAATACGGGGCCCGAATCTGTTAATACATTACACAAACTTTTCCAAAAACTTACGTTATGTGAAGGTTAGGAGGCCTTAGCTCTCATAAGAGCCCCACCCACATTTTTCCTACACCAGTGGCCATAGCTATTAGCCCCACTGGCACTTCCCAGCCATATAATTTCGTCATCAACGGAAATTAAGTGGCCGGAAAAAACCGTTCATTTGCAATTCAGGGTACAATCAATATATTAGGGAGGTGTTATAAAATCGGACAAGAAAGGGAAAACCATAGTTATCTTATGATTCTTTTGATAGATTATATTTTTTATTGTAAGAAAAACAACCTTTCAGATTAAATGAGATTTGCTTATTTTTAAAAAATTCATTTTTACACATGAATTGATTATTAATTGCTTTTCAGTGAATTTGCAAGCACACCTGGAAGGAGAATTTTATTGCCTGATCGGAATATTTATAAAAGTTTCCCTTCTATCAAACTAACTTTAAGCAATCTGCATGAAATTGCAGTGTGCAGATAATTTACATAAACAAGTTTGTATTTGACAAATTTGCATGCCATGAAAGAGATAAGTATTCTGAAGTATGCTAGAAAATGAAATTTGAGCATTGTATAAACTTACACGCATATGCTATACTGGTTTCAATAATTTTTGCAAGGCAAATGAGTTTTTCAGACAGATGTTACCATCAGTTTCACTCCAGACTTTCTCAATTCTTTCTCAGACTTTGCACGAGTGCCAGATGGTATAATTTGGAAGTAAAGCCTACTTCAACGTTTTCATGTAAATTGCAACATGATTTCAATGCCATTCAAATCTTGGAACCAGTTCAGAGCTGCAATCCATATAAATTCACCAGTTGTTACCATGCAGTCATTTATTACTACATGCATTTTTATTTCAAGGCCTAGTTCGTTGCTACGTTGAAAGACTGAATTATTGATTCATCAGGTAGTATGCAAACATGCATGTTTAAAATTTGTACAAATTATATCAGAATTAATTGAACATTGGAATTTTGCAAAGCACACTAAATGGTTTGCCAGTAACGTCGCCTTAATCGGAGTTGCATGTTGGGACAAACACTATACACTTTAAAAATTAATGGGATGTCCTAATTAATTAATTCACACATTACCTGTTAGTGATTTTTATTTACCGGGTTTTAGTATGCTAAATAGTAATTGAACTATTTCAGTAAGCCGCCATTGGCTGTAAAAACGATTAAAAATGACGTCCTTAGTTGGGATCAAGTGGGAAAACTAGTTTTCTGCCAATCAGAATGCAGATTTATCCCAACTAAGGCCTCCATATTGGAAGAAGGCGGTGCTACTGAAAAAGGTCAATCAGCTTGGGGAGGGCGTATTCATCAAGTATTTAGCTGAATAAATAGTATTAGCAAACGAAAATATTGCTAACTGCAGAGAAATTTAGGTTAGTCCAATTACAAAACTGGAATTCTATAATCCAGTCTGCTTCCAGCTTTGTTATCCTCCCATTGCATTATTATTGTCCGACCGTCACAAAAGAACTTAAATCTCGTATTTGCAACAAGTGTCACTTATACTTTGTGTCAAAAACTTCGCTGTGCAATCACAACAAAATCTGCTCAATATTTGGCAATTTAAAATATGAATCTGAGAGTGATAGTGAACAGGATGACTGAAAATTATCTGCGACAAAAATGAAGCCATTTTAATTACAGATTTGGAAAACTGGTGTACTCCAGATTTTAGTGTTGAATAAATATTTTTTGGTCAGCTGACTTTTAGCAGGGGAGAGGGGATAAAATATGCAAAAATGCGGTCAGCTGATTTGTGCATGCTGCCATATTTGCATTTAAAAAAAAAACGGCTAATACTTTCCGGATAGCCCACATTGCTATTCAAAGTTGGCATTGAAGCTTTGTATAATGAGAAAAAGGAAATGGCGGGATACAGTTGTGATTTGCCCCCTGAACGCAATAAAGTTTGAACCCCTACTTAATCAGACCCTCAACTGACACGGTTGCCAAGTGATTGAATCAACCAATGAGATGACCAACCAGGAGTGCGAAGTATTATTGCATAGCCAGAATGGGAGGCATTTCCTGCTGGGATTAGTGCTGCTTCATGTATAGACCCTGGTTAATACCCATGGTTTCAGGATAACAAAAGAAATTGTATTACCATGTATAGAGTCCTACGTTTCATTTGGTTGCACCCAACCTAAGATATCTTCATAAAACAATATATGACTTCTCACAAAAATAAACTGCACATTTATTGAATTTTTCATCTTTAGCAGTAGTTTTTCCGGAATACTTATTTGCAAATCTCATTGCAGCTGGTTTTTGAGGAACAAAACTTACTTTTGATTTTGAGCTGACAAATACATTTGTCGAAACTGTGCCAGATCACCTGCACGAATAAATGGAGGACGGTACCAATCGATTAATAAGGCAACAGAAATATAATTAAATTGGTTTAATTGCTTTAAAATACAGCCTCAGCATTTTTATAGCATGTATTGGATGGTGGGCAGGGGGGTCGCTTATTCCCTATTGTGAGGACAGTATTATTCAGCTTGAATTTAATTTCGATGTTGATGGAATGCATTTTTTATAATTTCTCTTTGTCAACTAGTATTCCAATAATGTGGTACACAGCAAGAGTGAATGATGAACTCTTTAACATACAAGCACCCGCTACACAGCATGAACTTTAACCTTTGTTAAAAGCATTCAGACAAACCTTGTGTCCGATATTGTTTATATTTTTAAGCAATAGGGGCCTACTGATACATTCAAGCAGTACATTGTTTAGGGTGTGTGAGCGAGTGATTGGGGTACGTGTGTGGGCGTTACATATAAAAACTAGGCTTTCATTTTCACAGTATAATTGTTTTTTAAATTATGTCACCTCTGTACAGTTAGAGAAACTTTCCTTTTACACTCAGTCATGTCGAGAATTTCTACTAAATGCCTTGAAAAATCAACTTAGTGAATATATTGAGTTTACAGTAGTGCATTTGTGGAAACGAGACAGGTAGGCGAGGTATATAAATAAGCGAGTGCTGAAATCCGATTACTTGAGCCTTTTTTGGCAAAGTTGTACACAATGGGTGCAGACAGTGGCCGAGTTTGCGGTGTCGATTGGCCATATTGAATCGATAAAAATGCTCACGTGACACTCAATTTGATTGGTGGTAATAATGTGTTGCAGTAAAGTGGCGACACGTTGCCATGGATTCGAAATTTTGCCACCTTTATAGCCATCCATGATTTATTAATTCCGTCTGGCCAAGCTAGATTACTGTACTGACATACAGTATATTTAGCAGGAACCTTGCGAGATTGAAATCCGAGCAGCTTTTATTTAGGAATTCAGCTTTTCTTTTGTTTTCTTTCCTAGTTAGTCGTAAAATAGGACTAGGCCTTGTACCTGGTCAGATTTCACAGTTGTTGATCCAATATAGGCTCCGTGCACGTAGGCAGTCTGGGAACAAGAGCGACACCTACTGGACAAATTCTTAAACTTTTGCATGCGAGTGAAGAGCGTCTAACATGGGTTTCTATGCTAAAGCAGGAGTCATTCTTCTGGGAAACCTGGAAAACTCAAGGATTTCAAATTTAATTAACAAATTTAGATAAATTTAAACTCGGAAAATTTGCCAAAATTAGTCCATAACCTGGAATATACTCAGAGAAATTGATACAAATACATATTATATGCAATTTGAATTTGTGTAAAATTTGAAATATTCAGAAAACTGTTTTGCAATGAAACAAAATACTGCTTAATAATAAACATTGATTTTTATGTGGAATAATAATTTACAATACATTTGTAGACTTTTTTGTCAAATGTTTGTGCTAACCATTCATTATGTTCCCTATTTGCAACATTAATTACATTTCATCAAGGACACATTATACGCATAATATTATCTTTGTATCGTTATTTAGCAATAACTTGATTGCAAAACTACACTTTTGGTATAAACTTAGGCTGCTATTGTCAATTTCATGGAATTGTGAGGGGGAAAACCTCACAAGTCAATGCTATTTGAGAATATCTCTCATGTCAATTGTTACCACCTGTGGTACCAGAGGGCGCTGCAATCTAGGCGCACGAAGCCTATTGAATTTGGATTAAATTTGGAAAGCATTCAACTGAATTTCAATTTGGAAGGTATTGAACTGCTTTATAGGAAGTATTTAACTGAATATGAATTTTAAATGTAGGAGATTGGATTTGGAAATCACTGACCTGGATTTCGAAAGTATGAGATTGACTTAGGAAATTAAATAGTGATATAAGAAAGACTCGGATAAAGGAAATTTTCCAAGAAAGACACCAGTTAGGCAATCGCACATTGAACCCTAGCTTACACAATCAGGGTCTCAAAACATTCAAAATAAGAAGCCATAAGAGGCAATCAACAATTCTGCAATACTGTGATAATATTTCAACTCCGAAGCTTATCCTAAGTTTGTAATTGCTAGCAAGGCCCATTTATGCCTAGTATAAATTATTGAGCTATATACATATATATAGTATAATAGTCGGAAAAGTTGGGTAGATTCTGAATTTGTCTGATCTAAAATAAACAAAAAAGTTAAAAAAATATCGAATTCCTGCAACTGTATTGCGGAAGAATCTTGCGTTCGCAACATTCCCCTCCGTACAGTGAAGGGAAGTTGCGCGATAATTAGCACCGTGCAAGAAAGTTGCGCGCAATGCTGCAACACGAGACCGCGTTATTTTTTAGGGAAGACGTTTTACAATTCTGCGTGTCAGTGGTGTCAGCACTCAGCAACTGTTATTAAACATAAACTTACCTGAAATAGTCGCGGTTCCTCTTCCAGGATGCCGTCTTAAAGACGGCAGAACGCTTATTTTCAACACGACGTTAAGAAGACAAATTATGAACGTGCTGAACTTCACCGATGGTTTTACTCTATCCACCAGTAGGAAATTATTTGCGATGTAACTGCGAAGTTCGAGGCGAAGTTATTACTCCGTATTACTCAAATCTCAAATTGTACCGCCATTAGCAGCGTCCATGCGCTAGCGACGCTAGAGCCAATGATTGAACGCAATGCGCCGTTTGGTGGCGCTCGCGCTTGACCGACATCCAAACGATTGCAGCGCCCCCGCCTACGCCTATTTATGACGCTTCAAGGAACGCTTTCGCGGTGAACTGATTTTGTATTAAAGTAGTACGAGTGTTTTGCAGGGAACAGTTATGTGGAATGAAATAAACTCGTTTCATAAAAATTAAAATCATACATTTGCATTTGGAAAACACGAATACGTCAAAAAGTATTTGCCATACAGTCAATAAAAAATGTATTGCAATCACAATCTGCTATATTAAAGGAGAACTGTCACCCATTCCAAAAATATCCTAAATGATCTCATTAAACATGGAAAACATGGTGAAAAAGATGTTGGCGAAGTCAGATTTCAATTATAAAATGTTAAAAAAAAAGTAATTAGCAATCTAAGAACAATTTTTTAGCTCCGCCCATTTATTCGTAAAATTCAGTTCAAGAGGTCTAAACAAGTTACCTGGTATTTGTATTTTTCAAAGAAAGCGTTAGCCTCCTGCGGCAGCTCTCAAAGTCGCCATTTTGGGAAAATTGGTCCCCACCTTATTCATACACTAATCCATGAATTTGAATGGGGTTTTCGCCATTCACAAACCCTTATTGCATAGCAATTTTACCTTTGACCTAATTAAGGGGTGACCCTGGGTCACCAATGGTCAAATACAGCATAAGAAGCTAAAACCTGCCCAATATTGCAGAAAATGAATTTACATGTATATTCGATTTGTGAAATTGCTAGAAAACGAAATTAGGCAATGAAAAATGAGTTCGAATAGTGAAAATCCCATCTTAATTCATGAATCCGTGTCCGAATAAATTGAGGACAGAGATTCCAAAAATTGCGAATTTGAGAGCCACTGCCACGGCAAATGATGGCTTTTTCAAAAAACTAGGGGCGCTAATTTGTTTATATAACTAAGTAGTACTGAAATATGTATGGGGTTTAAAAGTTTTCATTTGTGCGGAATTTGAGGTTTCCTGCTTTTACAAATACTTGCTCAACAATGAATGTACAATTAGACAGCCAAGAAATATTATTCAAATTTATAACCCATAATAAAAGAATTAAAAACGCAGATGTACAGTATATCAGAATATTGAATAAAGTATATTATTTGTTACAGAAATTTATTTGTGATTACTACTACAGTGCAACACAACAAACAAATTTTGGACGATTACAATGACAACTTAATTTTGTCAAAGGGAAGAGGGGGCAGTGAAAGACGATGTGGAAACCCCCTTTGAAAAATCCTGGCTATACCCGTTGTTCATAGTACAATCTTAATTAATATTCACAAAATATCAAGTGAAAATTCTTATTAAAATTTTGCTCTTTACAAGCTATTTGCATGGGATAAAGGATGAGCTAGGTTTACACTGAGCAAACTTATGGCAATGAGCTGTACACTCGCGGCATTGCATTCATCCGCGTTGCTGGTCACATGACTGAAGTTTCATAACTTCCGAGCGACTGCCCCATCATATTCCGGCAAAACTACCGATGTTTGAGCTCTTTCTAAGCAGGAAGAATGTGTTCTACCAATGAATAGAAAACTAACGGTTGGAATTGAATTATAAAGGATCGTTTACTGCACTCAATTAGAATATTACTTGTTTTTTAAACAAGGAAAAGCATCTTAAAAAGCTGAATTTGGTAGAAATTCAGGTAAGTCTAATGTTATATTCTATAAATGAAAACTTTATATTGTTCCCAGCAGAAGTACCTATTCTTCCCATGAGAAAAACTTATATAAGAGAAACTTTGCATTGGCAACTACTTTTGCACCAAAAAAACTGTTGACTTGGTTGATAAACGTGATAAATTAAAAAATATTTAAGCAAAATTGTAATATATGAAGCAAACCCTTTTTAACTCAATTTTTCCAAGTTATAAACCATTGCATGCTTTATATTGCAATTGAAATTTGCGATTACTAAACATTTTCCCCGTTTCCTGAGAATTTAGCATGTCCAACGCAGACCCGATGATCCAGAAGTTCTGTACGGAACATTTTGATTCCCAATTTGCAGTCATGGCCTAGCGATTAACCAAAAATTGTAACAACACTCGAGGAATTATATCTTGGATTATATTATAACAATTTATGTAACGTACTTGGTTAAATAATGTTGTTGATTAATTTTTATTGTTCAATTTCCAGAAGTCAAAACCCTTTCCACATAAATTGCGGAGATGCAAGTGAATGTAAAACCAATGCGATACAATGGGTAAACAACGAGAGAGCTGTACGCATAAATTCAAAATTATTCCAAAAAAGAATTCTTACAGTCCGGAAAATGTAAATGTCGCAAAATCAGTAATTTTGTCTGAAATATGGACCGATATGGGTTGACCAATGAATCTGGCGACAAAGTAACGTACCAACATAAGAATTTTCTACAAGGAAAACAACATTTGCTTAAAGGGGCAGTCCAGCCAAAAATGAAAACGATATATGTTTTACGTCTTAGCAAATTATATCACTTTGCAATTTACACCCATGTTCAATTCGCCGTAGTTAATGAGAAATTAATCAAAAAACCACAAAATGTGGGCGTGCCAGCATGCTCTTGCCCCTGCAGGGGCAAGAAT
>JAQIWR010001569.1:0-13304 GCA_034695945.1 Glomeris hexasticha
TGACATTCAAGGTCATGTGAAATACCATTTTTGGAATCGGCATAGGGCACTTCCTATTCACTCCCGTTAACATCGCTGACTTATCTTTCACCATTACAATGTTACAAGGGCAAAGCGCGACAAACGGACCACCAAAGCGCCCGAAGCGGACCACCCGGTATATACGTATATACAGATGCTTTCAGCATGCCTGCTGGCAACTATATATGCTAATTAATGCAAGTGCAATGTATTCGCATGTAGAGTTGTCATGCTTTTTTTCTCAACATTCCTAAAAAGCAAATTTGATCTGACATACATTTTGTTGAGCACATCTTGCCGCAAGGTGGCGCACGGATTTCATTATCTTCTTTGGACTTTTGTATTGTCAGCCGATGTGAATTATTCATGCCACATTTCATTATGTTGTAGCATTGACAAATCCATTTTATTATATACATATACGACGAATGCAGATACTATAAGTATTTTCCATTGTTGCTGCAAAGTACATGTGATTCAGGAAAACAGCAATATAATGGACTACAGTGCAGTCGAGTTTTATGCTTTTTTGTATTATATGCACATCATCTTCTGTTTTATGCATAATTTGTAACGATCGGTGATATATTAATGCAAAATCTACTTGATTTTATTAAAATTGTTGTCGGTTTCGCTTGCACATTACTTGTAGGAGTTCAGTGTGAGTTATGTGTAGACTAGCGTCACATATATTTTGTATTTCAATTTATTTTAGAATATTTGGCTGGTGTGCCTAGGTGTGCATGAATGTGGTTTCATTTGCCTTTCGGGGATTTGTAGATTCTCGTATTGAAAAATTGTGATCAGATTTGTCGGCATATATTTTCTAGGCAAGTAGTGCATAGTTGATGCATTTCGACTTCAATTCACACCAGATTCAATTTTAACCTGTGCTAGCTCGCATGGTGGCCAAATCTGACGAGAATTAAATCGGGCAACACTGCATCTTCTTACTCCATGCATCCTTCCATACTGCCATTCACATTTCCCTAAGCAATACACAAACCCAATCGTGCTTTGAATGTACTTCTGCCTAAAATATTGTAATATCTGAAAGAATGCCTATGGGGTTTTACTTGGCATATTCAAATCGAATAATATTTTGTGCAACAGGGTAACAAAACAATTTGCAAGAAAGTGTGGTAATCTATGCAATAGTACGTTTGAGAATACTCACATCGAAATTTTGTTATAGTGCAAAATTTATGCAATTTTTTTACACGCATTTGGCTGCATAGTTAAACTGGACTGATCAAGATTTAGAACTCTAATTACACTATACACTGGCAGTTATGGATGGGGGTGTTAATGGATTTCTAAAAAAACTGCAGTAATATTGTGGATATTGGAGAATATGTATAATGGAATGGTTCAAGCTGAAAAGAAACAAACTCTGATTGTAATTGGCTGGTGGAATAGATGCCTTTTAAAGAAGGCGTTCATGCATTTTGTGCAGTGTCATAAACCGAGCAATTGAAGGTGCACTGCAGCACCCCTTCACCACCTCAATTGTATGTCCACAAAAGAGACGATGTAATTTCGGGTGCTGACTTCTGTATGGCGGCCATCTTAACTGCGCACGCTTATAGGTACATTGGTACACATGTGCAACGCGTCGCCAACTATTAATTGGGACTCTATTGTACACTGTACCATTGTGGAACACCAACAGGGGGCAGCACGTCGTGGGGGAGGGGTGTTCCAGTGAACCATTCGTAATTGGCTTACTGCACAAGCACAACTCGGAAAAAGGCAAAAAGCTGACAAATCACTAGTTGGTGGCCTGCTTGGTGCAGCCGCCATTACTGGCAAAGCATTAACACCAACGGCGCTCCGTGCTTCAGACACATACAATAAAGGAGGCTACTAATCTCTGTCTCCAGTTCAATACACTCCTTTTGTGACCACAAATGGTAGCTGTGAAATTTGTTGCTGGTGAATAATACAGATAGTGCGGTGTTAGCAGAGCGGTCTTTCGTTACTTACATGCAGCTGTTGGGAAAGGATGCTACGTACACCACACTTGAAATAGCAAGTATACAGTAGTAATCTTCCCATTTACACGAAGGATGTGCTCTTAAAACTGTCAACATAAGTTTAAGTCCCGGAATTTAAGCGTAGCAGTCTATGAAAAAATCAGAGCAAGTTCCTGGCTGCCAAATCCATGTGGCAGGCCAACCCAAAATGAAATATATGCATGGTTGTGGCAATTTTTATGAAAAAGGTACGAGTCACAAAAACTGTGACTCAATATATATATACACATTTTGTATGAATGGCCATAAATTGCACGGTTGCATATAAGGGAATGAATATTTCAGCTTTAAAAATTAGCGTTGTTACTTTTGCTATTTATTTTTCTTTAAATGTTGAGATATATAAATATGTACCAAAATGAAATCTAAATTTAAAATAAAAATCCGGAAGTTCATCCCTCAAGACATTGACTTGAAAGAAACGCCATGCAGCTCTGGATTTTAAAAAATACGCCCAATTAAAGTCCATTTATATACCAAAGAATGCATATTAAAATAATGATCCCCAAACATAATTGGCAAGGATAAAGGATTTTTTTAATGATTTCTCTAAAAGTTAGTGAGCGTGACTATATACAGTACATCCGAACTACTAGAATTCAGAAATTTCCTATTTGCAGGACATCCATATGTATAATTGCTTGCAAACATACACTCTAAAATAACGTAATTTGCAGTATGTTGAGAACTAGGTGGAGATGTTGTAGTAGGCCATTTTTGTAGAGAGTATAGCCAATTGAGATCATGGACGCCATCTTGCCGAGGCATGGATGATGTGGCTAGATTTCTGTGTTCCTGATTAGCTGTTGAATCTACCTACATTTTTAATTAATATGGTGAATTAGGGTATATAGGTGGTTGGAAATTGGAGGTGGGTAAAGGTTGGTCAGGATCCCTTGATAAGCAAAAATTTGCGACACGTTTTCGATATGATAGTTATTTACTTGTTGGGGAACACTCGATTGAATGCTATATATGTAAAAACGAGTGTTAAAAAAATGAAATATGTATTTTGTATGCGTGTTGGTTGAATGTAGCGAATATATTTTGGGAATCTGGTTGCTGGTTCAACAGTCGCTTCCACGCGATATAGCTTCCCGAAATAAGCGGGGGTATCTTTTGAACGCACGCAATTTCACCTTGATTCTCATGCTAGCTGCTGAAATGATTTGGTTATTGATTTTGGCCCACTCTGAGATATACTATCCGGCGCCATACCACGTATACACTAAAACCTATATCGGCTCCTGCATCTGTGTAATATCAGATATAACATGTTTTCCTCGTACTTTCCAGACATTCGACCTCGGCTCTTGCACAACTTTAAACACTAGATGACTTCTACTCCCTGAAAGGCCAGAGCAAAATTGGCTTTTTCTATTTCCCTGCCCATTGCTGATATCTGATCACTACGAATTACTGCCAACATTTTCTGTGTGTTTCCTGTAAGACCCAGCTAGTCGTTCACATTTTCCGTTTCCAAATTCACATATAATTCATTGCATGAGAGGGAACTTTCTGGAAATAGACTTAAGAACATTTGTTAACTTTAGGATATCTGATTACTTATATATGTAACCAATGGAACAAAGCTTTGCCCCTCCTATCGTGCAAAATAGTATAGATAATTTCTTTCATACACACTGACTGATTTTAATGCACCTGTATAATGTGCATAAAATGCATGTCACAGATGAATTAAAATTAAGTGTACGTTTTTGCATATGGCTAATGTAATACCATATCTGTTTGTACGTGCTAGAGCAAAATTGCCATGTGAACCATAATGCATCGCGCGTTCATGACTTCATTACTCCATATAACCATGCATTTGAAAATCACGGGATGGTGTTTGAAATTAAATGAGATTTTAAAGCTTGGAAAGTGGAAAATGTATTTAATTTTGCAACTCCACATTCGTATAACCCTATCCATGTATATTACTTCGTGGGCATTCTGCGTTCGAGATGGCAAGGATTTTGTAGTAAATGAGTGTCCTTATATATCCAGAGCAGCCTTTTTTGTACTCCAATATATAATATTTTCCCCTTCAAACTTTATTATTAAAAAATATTCAGCAACAGTGAAGCGTCATGCTAGAGCGCATATTTATAATTTTTTGTTGTGTGTAAAATCTAAATGAGTATGTTTGAAATTGCTGATTGCAGGTAGGTGGCGGACATGGACTCTTTAGGACGTCGGAGCGGTCGCCAGATGGCACGCCTGCGCCGCCAAAGAAGCCAAGAATGGCGGGAAAGAGAATTCAGTAGCTCAGAAAACGATGAGGTTAACCAAGTTTCTCCCGTCTCTTACCCCCGTTACATAGTCGACGACAGGATGTTACAGTATGAAAAGGAGGTGAAGGCTGGCTTGGACCCTGCTGCCAGAGTAGTTGTGGGAACATCGCTCATTCCTACAGGTAGGATAACAGTCGCCATATTTGCAATACACAAATTACAAAGCGTCCAGAAACTAAAATCACATTTTCTATAATTTGGTATGTCGCGAGTTCCTAACCGTGTATCTAGTTAGCATTGTAAGGTAAAAAATGTGCATTAGTTATAATTAAATTGTTCCGTTTTTACAGTGACAAATTAATGGCTTCGTAGCATTTTGAGACCCAATCAAATGTTCATTTTTTATAACTAATTATCATAGCTTTTATACCGTGGCAGCGTTTATAGACGTATTCATTATGCAACCATAGATGCAGCAAACATTAAATCGACATGTCTTCAACGATGCCTGCAATTAATAGTGAAAATTTTCTAGATGATTAAAGTTGAATATTAATTACTAGCATGCTTCGTGCGATTTTAAAGATTATTGCCGGGAGGAAATCTACATGATTGTCTTTTTGTAGGTAATTTAGAGAGTTTATTAATTTTGAAGTTTGAAATTTTGGCAGAACTTTGATAATTAAAAACTGGCTGTGACTATACATTCGTGAGAAACCACATACCTATATAATTTACACTGCAACACACGATGATCGACCATGTTATGTGGTAAGTTGGTCGACGTGGTTATCATTAAATTGTAGTTCGAATATCGGAAAATATCACATGAAAGAACACAGTGAAATTTGCAGGAATGGGAATTCACAAGACCCCTTTCATTCGAAACTCGTTCAGCTTCAGATGTCACAACTGCACGATACAACTTTATATATCATATTTCATGATGGCATTTTGTACACACGACATTTGTTATCGATTTATATTTTAAAATTCTCAATGTGGGTGCCACATATGTTATTGCGAACTTCAAAAGCAAGCACACGTGATAAAATTCCAGTTATTATTGCATATGTTACTTGTTAGGTTACAAGGATAATCGGTTGTTAAAGTTCTTGCAGCAAAGAACAGATAGGTAATATGAATTTTATTTTGGTGGTTTCATTTTTGATGGCTCCCTGCAAATACATTTTGAACTTAACTTCTGAAACTTATGTTCCATCTGCATATAGGCTACTGTAGTTTAACGTATATACTCCATTTATAATTTACTCCAATCTTGTGATTTCTCGCCTATTTTGTTAATCCCAAGCAGCATTTTTGGATGAATTAGCTGTGTATATACATGCATGTTTCTTTACCATTTAAACTTAGAATGGGGCATTATGCTTTACCTATTCGCTGTAAATATACCCATTGGGGTTGTTAGATGGCGTAGCTTTCATACCATTCTCGAGTAAAGGTCTTGCTAAATTAGCAACACGTGACCTTTTCGTGGCAATTGAGCAAGGAATGTCTCAAAAAACTTGATTGATTACGCTGCAGTTTAAAGGTCAACGCACCAGGTTCCTAATAAGAGCTCATTTAATCGCATTTACCGGCTAAAAACGTCGCTATGCTGGTGTGTCTGCATAAAATTCAACATAATCGATCGGGAAGGGGGACTGACTGGCCATCTGGCGGTGCAAATTGGCATTACTCTCGAGGCATGTACAGTATGGTGCTGGTCTTTTTGATCGCCATGTGTTATTTTTGTGGGACAACTGTGGTAAATCGAATTTGTACACGTGTTGGTACACATGCTGCAAGATGAAATATATGGCTGGGAGTAAATGGCCACATGTGGTTTTGTACTTGTAATTAATCAATGATTTTTATGGTAAATATTTGCTAAAATAACATTGAAGAATGTGGCATTAATTTACTGTGAAAGAGGAACTTTGCGGATCGGATGGGGAACATATTTTGCGGGTGCGGATCGGTTGTATGCACCGGAAATTCGGAATTGATGACGATTTTCCGAGTCGCTGAATGTTCGCATTGCTGAAATGATTAGATCATGAAACTATTTCTTCGACTTTCTTGCGCTCTGGAATTTTTTATACAGGTTTATATTGATTATTTAACATTTTTGGTACAGTGAATTTATGGATTGGGGGTAAGGATTGTGAAAATTTGATTCAGAGTAGATGGGATTTGCCATTGGCTGTTTGGCTGCAGATTCGGATCGAATGTGAATTACTGAAGTAGGCCTACAAAATGTTGATGCGAGTGCGAAAGGAAATTTTATCAGCTTGTTGCCACTCGTGCGCACGCATACTAATGGTCTGCAACGTCATATTCCAACTTTTAATTAATGCTAAGTTCAGTTCGAGTATTCCCGAAATACGTTGCTTGGCATCGAACTAGTAATATCATTTTGCATGCGCCCACATGCAGCATATGTAAAAATCATTTTATTCCTACTTACTGTCAAATATCGACCGATTCACGTCAAAAGTTATTTTATTTTATTCGCATATGTTTTCTGGACCGAGCCATAAGTAGCCCTTTATTGGAAATAAGGGAAACTTTATCTCCCGTTTTTTATATATAATTTCCATTGTGCGGTTGCAGTTCGCGTCCGGGTAGCTTTTTAAGTCGAGCTTTCTTGCAGTGCATATCCGGGTCGCTTTTAAGATGGGCTTGCCCGCAAAACCCATTCGGGTCGCTTTTAGTTCGGGCTTGCCCGCATAGCCCAATCGGGTCGCTTTTAGATCGGGCTTGCCCGCATAGCCCAATCGGGCCGCTTTTAGGATTGCCTTTCCTGCAATGCACATCTGCTGGGCTCGTTATATGAGCGAGAAATAACACGTTTCGATTAAAATGCATTTAATATTTTCTCCAGTATTCTTTCAGAGTTATTTTATATGTACGTATTTTCCTGTGCAGATTCATAACATATTCGCGTAATATGATTTACGCCTGGAGTTATTCGACGGAATGAAATAAGTTCAAATGGATAATTATACAGAATAAATAATTACAAAGCACTTATCCCAATGTATTTGCGCGATTGCTTGAGCAATAATTCCAAAGTGGTCCAAACTTGATGCGGATATTTCAGAAAAAATCGTTTGAGACAAGTTTATTTTGCACTGGTATATATCAATAGAAAGACGATTTTAAAATGTGCTGCGATATGACTAGAAATACATATTATTTGTCAATATAAACCTATTTTTAAACATGTTTAGAATTAGTTTTTCCATTTTTAAAAGTTAATTTTTCGTGTTCCTTATGGCGCCATGCTAATATTGCGGTTCTACAGCTTGTAGATAGTGTATGTATGTCGTTTTAACAACAGCAATTTTGGTCATTTGGAAGGATTGGGAACGTGGATTTGAATTATTGAATCGTGGATAATTTTTGTGAGCTTTAAGCATGTATGTGGAATTCACACGATGTGCTTGAATTTGACGAACCGGGAATTGGCTGCATTTAAATGCGCTTCTCGAAACCGGAATGCGATAATCTTCGTTGTGCAGAGTAGTAAAATATATGCGAATATTTCAGTGGTAGGAACTTCTTAGGATCGATGGTCTTAATGGTGTGGCTTCATCGCTCAACTTGTTATTAACTGCACACGACAATGTAAGCAAAGAGGCGAACGTGGGTGTTGGCCCCAAAATTGGGCGCCATTTTTAACTTAATGTCCAATGGGATTGAAGAGAGTTTGATCCACCATTACTGATCTGGTGACAAATGGCAGTGGCCGAAGATGAAGACTTACTACGCCACTTTCTCTATAGGACTCCAAATTGCGTTTTTATGGCTTTTCGTGGCGATGTCATACCTCTGATTACGTGATTATACCCACGTGCCATGTCTGAAAATCGTTCTGTTTTCAATGTGGCATTCCCTACAGTGGAAGATATTGCAAGTAAAGCAATGCAATTTCCATGCTCTCTATCCACTGCCGTAGATAGCCCACCTCTGCATATTAAAACTTTTCACTTTTATATCGAAAACTTAGCAAAGTTCCTATAATGTATGTAAAATGTCATTTGTGCGATCTTGCACTTTATTGCTCTCATAAGGTAAAAGTCTTGACTTGAACTGTTACACATTTTCAATGGCAACTTTCTTGAAATAAACACGAAAATGTATTTCTTTTTTAAAGTTCATTTGCGACACCTGGCACAGGTTGAATCAAATCTCGCCTCTCTAGGGAAGGTGTAACCCCTAGTTTAAAAATGCACGAGCACACTTTGCGGACAACGAAAAAAGAAACCTAATACAGATAAAACTATTGTCCCCAACAAGTTAATCCCTCAATTGGATTTCCCAACAATTCCCCAAAAACAGTGTGGCGTGTAATGAAATTTGTCAAAGTTAGTCTTAATTTGGTTAAGTTAATTTACATTGGAGCTGATTATCCGCATTAACACGCATGCGGGTCGAGTTCCTGTTTGGTTGATAATTTTGCATAGAGATAATGTGGTAGGCCCTATGCGTTCTGGTGATTGTAAAGTTGCGGACTGGCGTTTTATGTTTACCAATTAGCGTTCATCACGTTTACGGCTTGATCGACCTCTGGGGAAGGTGGGCCACGTGACTGACTAAGAAACCAAGGAACCGCTCGTTATCGCCCCAGGGAAGCCAAAAAGGAAGGCGCCATAAAAATGCTGCTTAATTGCTGACGTCCTTAGGGTATATCTTCCTCTACTTTCTTTTATTATACAAACTTTTCGATCGCAATCAAAATGCCTCAATTTTTATTCAACGGACTTCCCCCTCCCCCCCCCCCCAACCCTCCACCACAAGTTAATCGATTTATGAACTGCCATTTTAAAGAGGGATATGTTTTCAAAATATACGAAATATATCATTGGATGCTATATGGCTATCTTCGCAAAAGCAGACAACTACGAGTAGACTGACTATATAACAAATTTTCGGAGATTGGATTCCATTTCAGAGCTGCAATCAATTAGCATAATTCATAAAACGAGGTGGTGCAAGTTGTGAATTTGCATTTTGATGTTTATCTCTTTCAGATAGTGCACCTCATAGCTATAAATAATTATTCTTCAGTGTTATGATAACCCAAAATGGTGGAAAATATTTGTTTCTTTAGTTACAAAAATTGCAAATGTCTTCATTATTATTTTCAAAACATTTCAAATTTAAAACTACCTAACTCATAATGAACAATCTGGGAGACTTGCTAGCTGAATTCCCTTATCGATATACTGTACCTAGATTATAAATTTCAAGTAAAGTCTGAAAATAATAATATCATGTTAACATTAAAAGGTATACCTGCTATGAAAGTAGAAAATGTTTCAAGAAATAATAAAGTTTGAAACATAAAGTGATGCTTGGTTAAACCCTTCGACGGTCGCATATTGCCATGCTTTCCAATATTTGCTACAACCGTAATGGCCAGTAAAAGTTCAATAAAAGGTCACTTTACTCTATTGTAATGTGTTATTGCTGCAGCTAAATCGAACTGCTTCTCATATCGAATCTAAGCCTTTGCCATTATATAGGTCCCCGACTTTCACGCTATATAAGGCAAATAGGTTACTATTATCTGTAAGAAATGATGTTGAGTGCGTTATAAAGACCGTTATTTCACAGTGTTTTTCTAAGTAGACTCCCATAATTCTGCGCTTGTCATTAAAAGTTTGTAAACCCGTAGTATTAGTTTAGGTGTTGCTGAAGTTCCGTCTTCAATCCACTTAAAATATTAATGCTGGTTTGTGTTAAAAAAGAAATTTAAGAAAGAACCTGGAGGCCATCATCAATGGACACTTGACATGTCAAGATTGACACTGCAGGTGCATGATGGTTGGGTAGACTGGTTAGAAGGCGTCGATTGTGTTGATCCCATGAAACAAATTTGCCCCCTATGTGTCAAAGATGGAGAGAGTTAGTGGGTCGTTGATTCTGGGATTGCCGATGAGTTTGAGACCTCATCTGATTAGGCCCAATCAATCACATTAGCGCGTTGAGATTGCGTAAGGGAGATCCACGGTGCTGGAAGCCCTTAGGATGCGATGCCCTATAAATCTTCGTTACTTTCCTATATAAAACGCAGCAACGCACGAAACCTATTGCATTTTCATCTTCTCTAAAGGTCGGCATGTTTGTGCCATGTTGAAATCGTCTATTATTTACCTCCAAATATTGGTAGGGTACTGTACATGAATATATATTTCACAAGCTACGGCATTTATGTAAATTAGCAACAAGCCTACTGACAGCAACGCAATATCGATTGTGTCTGCCCATTACTATAGATAGGAACAATGCTATTATTGTGTTAAATTGCAGCCCAGTTATTTTCCGAGCAATGAAGCTAAATTCGAGTTTTTGTTGGTGTATTTAAAATTATCATGCTGTCAGACACTGAGAAGATATAAAATATCTGGAAATCTATTAGGGTATTTTTTCTTTTTATGCAACTTTCTCAATAAAACCGAATTATTTAAATATATGTTATTATCCAAGAACTTTACGATTTTAAGTGTTGTGAATAGTAGATGTGCAATCGTGAAAACGGTGTCTTAATTTCATTTCCATTGTTGCTTTGAAAACGCAATTTAATGTATAAATTTTGTTATCCTTTATTTTTTTTGCAGTTTGGAGGTCTACAATTAAGCATTTTGTACATGCATTTAAAATGAAGCTTCTATAGTTTCTTAGTTGTCATCTGTGTAAATATTATTTTTATTTTATGAATAATTTCATGCATGTATTCACACTGTTAATATTATTTATGATCACAGTTTTACCTCGAAATAAATGTCCAGGATTTTGCTGGAATATTTAGTAAAATTACTCTGCTGCGTGGATGGGCTACTAAATTACTTTGCTCATACCTCTGTGTATTTTTGGAAAAAATACGATGCAATATCATCAACTTAATTGGAGTAAGCGACTAGGAAAGATTATAATTATAAAGTTGGAGCCAAACTATAATTGCATAGGAAAGTGTGGTTTTTCAGATTTTGTATAATAAAATGGCTAGATTGAAGTGGCCTTTAAAAAACATTATCGATTGTCGATACATCTGCGAGCAACAATATATACATATATATAGAGCATGGTTTTTCTTTGTTTATTTGGCAATGTTATCACGTGCGGATTAGGAAGAAGTTCCCTCGAAATCCATGGGCTTTAATTTCCTTTTAGATGTTTGTGCATGCGGACAATTTGGAAAATACCCCCTTTGCTAGATTTGCTCTCGATAAACCGATCTGCACATGATGGGCATGTATAATACGACTATGCTAGTAAATCGCTGGAGCGAAAAATGCCACGCATATGAAAATGTAAATGCATTTCTTCATACACAGTCAGTTTTTATATGCATCTCAAGTGCGCTTGCAACTACTGTGCTGCAACCATTTGGAAGCAATTTACGTATCACCATTTTATCGAAAATGCCTTGTAGTAAATTGAAAATACGGTATAAACGGACAGAATATTTTCACCTCTTTTAAATTGTAGGTCCTATATGTATATAATACATATTCCCATCACAAATAGTTATATACCGGCAGGAAATATACTTTACCATCAGTTTTTCTTTTAAGTTAACTGCAAACTTTTTGGAAGATGATTCTATATTTACATTGTTTTTTTGAGTGAATAATTAAATGGAATGAAAAATTGCTCAGTAGCAAGCACAAGTTGAACTGAAAATAATATTATGCAAAGGAAGCATTTTTTGCGTTTATATTTGAGCAACTCATTTATAATTTAGAACTTCTGATATACGTTTATGATCAACAACAGCAGTATTTTTTAAATATTTACGATATAAAGCCCAAATGAAAATAGATAGAGCCGAGAAAAACCCTTGATTAACGTTGTAGTACAAAGTTTTTCTATATTGCTGATATGTGTACTGTATGATTAAACTCGGAGTTCAATTTCTTGTTTCACGACATATAAAAGATTGGATGTTGGGATTTCTTGAATGTGCAGGTGATGTTCGTTAGAATTTCTTGCGGTGCTTCTATCTGCTGAATATAGAGCGTCTGCTGATCACTCGTGATCTATCCATTAGAGAAGCCGTTAAAGGCAATTCTTGATTTCGTATTCAGGTTGGATGTGGATTTTTTGCCACGTTCCAGCCAAACTTGTCGATTCTCTTGGCCGATTTAGGGATGCGGGTCTCATGACCCCATAGCAACCAAAAAGGTCCTCGAGGAAGAGACGAGCTCCAATAAGATAAAAACGAGCAGCAAAAAAAGACCAACTTGTTTCTTTTGCTCCATGACACAAAAACACACCCTCACTCACATGCACACATACGGAAACACATGATGAAACTTCAGTCGGTTCGAATGAATGTCCACCTTGAGCTGACTGGGTTTACTTGAACATTTGCAGAAGATGAGAACTGGCACCAGATTCAAATTTACTGAAAGCTGGATTGTGTCTGAAAAGACGTCAAACGAAACGTATAGTAGAGTTTTTGATGGTGATGAAAATGCGTTTTATGTTCGCTTGAACGCTTACATCTCAGGATTACGACTGCCAATTGAACTGATGGAGACATTTTCTTCAATGCATTGCACGCATCGTAGAATAATGAACAATACATATCGCTATATTCGAGGCCTTTTTCATTCTCGTCCCCATTTCACACGCACATACACACACATGTAATGACTATAGCAAAGGAAACAAATGATTTATCTGTTTTCGAGACAGTTGAACATTTAACGGCTCATTAGCAACGTATCGAACCAAGATCGAACCAACAAGCATGTCTTGCGAAATTGCTCGATCACTATTCTAGATTTTCGAGAATTGAGGTTACAATCCCTTTAATTTTCAGTGCAATTGAAACTTTCTTTTTAAAGGAGAACTGTCAGGGTATTTTTCGTCATTTTTGATTGCAAAGACAATCAGGTTGCTAAATTAGTCGAGTATATGGCAGAATAGTCAGGCAAGTTGTGGATTTTTTCGGCTGCAGGGATGTTGAGCTATTGCTATTCAAAGATATCGT
>JAQIWR010001570.1:0-13303 GCA_034695945.1 Glomeris hexasticha
TGAGCATTTTTGGAAATTTTAGAAATTTTGAGCATTTTTGGAAATTTTGAACATTTTTGGAAATTTTGAGCATTTTTGGAAATTTTAGGAATTTTGAGCATTTATGGAAATTTTAGGAATTTTGAGCAATTTTAGAAATTTTGAGCATTTTTTGAAATTTTGAGCATTTTTGGAAATTTTGAGCATTTTTGGAAATTTTAGAAATTTTGAGCATTTTTGGAAACTGAGCATTTTTTGAAATTTGAACATTTTTTGAAATTTGGAGCATTTTTGGAAATTTTGAGCATTTTTGAAATTTTGAACATTTTGAGCATTTTTGGAAAATTTGAGCATTTTTTGAAATTTTAGAAATTTTGAGCAATTTTGGAAATTTTGAGCATTTTTGGAAATTTTGAGCATTTTTGGTCATTTTTGGCAATTTAAGACATTTTGAGCATTTTTTGAAATTTTGAGCATTTTTAGAAATTTTGAGCATTTTTGGAAATTTTAAACATTTTTTGAAATTTTGAGCATTTTTTGAAATTTTGAGCATTTTTGGAAATTTTGAACATTTTGAGCATTTTTGGAAATATTATAAATTTTAAGAATTTTTGGAAATTTTAGAAATTTTGAGCATTTTTGGAAATTTTGAGCATTTTTGGAAATTTTGAGCATTTTTTGAAATTTTAGAAATTGTGAGCATTTTTGGAAATTTTGAGAATTTTTGGAAATTTTGAGCATTTTTTGAAATTTTGAGCATTTTTTGAAATTTTGAGCATTTTTGGAAATTTTGAGCATTTTTTGAAATTTTGAGCATTTTTTGAAATTTTGGGAATTTTGAGCATTTTTGGAAAATTTGAGCATTCTTGGAAATTTTGAGCATTTTTGGAAATTTTAGAAATTTTGAGAATGTTTGGGAATTTTGAGCATTTTTTGAAATTTTGAGCATTTTTGGAAATTTTGGGAATTTTGAGCATTTTTGGAAAATTTGAGCATTTTTGGAAATTTTTAACATTTTTGGAAATTTTGAGCATTTTTGGAAATTTTGGGAATTTTGAGCATTTTTGGAAAATTTGAGCATTTTTGCAAATTTTGGGAATTTATACATTTTTTTGAAATTTTGAAGTTTAGACATTTTTTTTAGAAATTTTGACATTTTTTGGAAATTTTGAAAATTTACATTTTTGGAAAATCTAGATATTTTTGGAAAATCTAGATATTTTTGGAAAATCTAGATATTTTTTGGAAATGTAGAAATTTTTTGGAAATTTTGAGATTTTTTTGGAAATTGACATTTTTTGGAAATCTTGGAATTTTTTTTATAATTTTGGAAAGTTCAGAAATTTTGATATTTTTTGGAAATTTTCACATTTTTGTAAATTTTGGGAATTGATATTTTTTGAAATTTTAGAAATGTTGATATATTTTGGATATTTTGACATTTTTTAGAAATATTTGAAATTGTGATTTTTTTAAATTTGGACATTTTTTGGCGATTTTAGAAATTTTAGAAATCGCAATGTTTCGAAAATGTTAGAAATGTTGACATTTTTTGGAAATGTTAGAAATTTTTCACGATGAAAGTTATGCGGATAGGAAATGTCCATCAGATTCTCTCATCTCCTCCGGTTTAGGAGATAATCGACTTTTAGTAAAAAGGTATGTGTAATATGTCATGCTGCAGGAAAAGTCGATTCTACAACGAAAAATCGGCCGAAAATTTTTCACTACAGAACTTTCCTCAACAAATGATAAAAGTGAATCGGCATAAAGGAGAACCATAAATAAAGTCATAACAACATTTTCGTGGAAATTAGTAACAAAGTTGTTATTATTTAAATTCCGATGGGGTAATTCAGTTAGGGCACATAGCAGACTTTCTATCTTGTAAAGTTAGTGTGCTATAGGAAATAAATTTGTGTACTCACCTTGGAGGAAATGTGATGTCGTGTTCAAATAAGCGATCCATGAATGGATGCAGCTCCCGATCAAATTCTTTCAACTGCAAAAGAAATGCAGACTAAATTATTTGCAGTTTTTACTTATATGCCTTTTGCATTAGAATATAATCAAATTTAGCAGTGTAAAATTACCCATTTCCATCCATTGTCTGACAATACTTCATCGCTTTGCGGATCGAACTCCTTCTTTCCCACCGTTAGCACAATCTGCATGGTTACATGTCACCTGTTTAAACATATTTTTGCAGCAAGCAATATACGTCACCAACTTAATGCTACAACTAGGCAATAATTAAGCTAAGACATCCATATATTTGTCACAAATATTCTGCATATAAAGTAATATCGTTGTATGTATATGTATGTACAGGGCAATTGTACGGAGAATTATTTCTCACTCTCTCTAGTACCTAGTTTAATATTTAGTTAGTGATCTACAAAACAGTACCACAGACGTTACCGTACTTTGTTTTCGTCCTTTGAATCCGTATAGATTATCTTCTCGGGTTCGCCGTTCTTATTACTTTTAACGTGCTGGGGTATCGCGTGTTTTGTTAAGCCCTGCAATTACAATTCCAGTATATATATTATAAATATGTGTGATATTCTATTTTGAATTCAGAATTACTCTTGGAATTACTCATCTGCAACTCACCTTGACTACAGCCTCGGTATCGCAGCGAAAGTTAAAATCGCCGAAGATGAAAAACTGCATGACGTCACACTCGGAAAACATCCTGCAAAACGGCATCTGACAATGACAATGCTATAACTCATTTCCAAGGAGATTGAAAGCTCGTAGTATGAAGTTGGCAAGATACGTACCGATCTAAAACGTATTCCAAGGCTTTACGCCGATGACTGACGTAAACCGACGGAGACTGCAAAAGTGCCAAAAATATTATTTTCCTATTATCATGACAATGTAAACATAACTAACTTACAGATTTGATGGATTCAAAGTTGGAATCATCATGGAATAGATGAATATTGATCAGGTCAAATGTAATTCCCCGCAGCCTCCAACGAGTCCTCATGTAACCTTTCCGTGACCATTTACACTGAATAAATAGTAATAAGTTTTGAGTGAATATTGTCTGAAACCTACAAGATCATTTCTAAAATAGTACATATACGATATATAGGTACCTCAGGGAAAAATTCAGCAGGAAATTTCACTTTTTCTTTGGACACCACATCCTCGATGTTCCTCGAATACAGCTTAAAATAGAAAAATAACAACATAACATTAGCATACTGTCTACACAATGGTGCAAAATGTATACTACCCAAGCTAAATGAAGAACAATATTTGTTTCAGTTATTCAAAGTTTATTATTTTTAAATGCAGCAAAATTCTGCACAAATTTCTTCCATCAGTATAATGCTTAGAAAATTAATAATTACCTCTATTCCACTGCACCCAATAAAAGTTCCAGCTGAGGATAAAAGAAATACATGATGACTTCATCATACCAACAATTCAATATTATACTCAGAGATTTTTACAGACTGCGAGGAGTTCAACAGTTAATGAATTACCCAAAGATATTTGCAATTCAGGCTAAAATTGCGGAAATGACTGGAAAATAAGCCAAAGGTTAAAAAAAGTAAGCAACTCATTTGTGGATCATTGTATCAACTTACAGGATTATCAAAATCCAATTATGAAAAGAAGCCATAAATGGATATGCTATCATGCTGACATAAAGTGGATTTATTATGGTCATTTCATAGATAATGTAGATATTGTTGGAAGAAAATTGTGAAATATTTGTGGATTGGCTAAAAAAAATCCACTTTACTGTCTGCACATATTTGATTAATAATGCATCAGCTATTTCGAATTAAACACCACACATATTTTCTATTATTTACATCTGCACAGCACTATAAGATAAACCTAATTTTCAACATACAACATTATCATTTTATTTCGCTTGTGGGAGCCAAATATAATTCATCTCGCCATCACTTTTGTGCATGCAGTGGAAGGAAGGTTGAGGGTTTGCCATCTGCGTTCAAGCAACTTAACAGCAAAGCACAAGCCAAATAAAAACTGCATGTCCAAAACAGCTGCTTTGTGTTGCTCGACATGCGTTCACAAAATCCTGATACGTATACAATGAAATCATATATTCCTCAGCAATTACTGATTAATGCGTGTAAATATATCTGACATTAATTGAGTCTATACAGACTGGAAATCGAGGAAATGTTAACAAACATATAAACGATTACATTACAACAATGAAATAACATGAACAACAGTTATGCTACAGAAATCAGCATATTATTACCTTGGAAATCCCAAATTTCAGCAGATTTTATGTCTTTGTGTATAAAATAAAAACTGCCAAGGGCCTAAAAAATCCAAATCAACAAAGGTGTCGTATGAGTTGCAATATGTGGACAGAATTACAGTAAGTGCACTATTCTATAACAGAAATACTTACTGTAAATTTTTCATCATTTGTGTAATCTTCATCGAGAAAGATTCTCATCTTATCGAAGCAAGTTAATGCTTCACTGGTCATTAAATTTCTTAAATGGATTAACCAAATTAATGCAATAAACCGGTTGATATATATTCCATATCATATATAATTATTTACTTGACAAATTCATCCACATTCTTCATACTGCTTTCCGCATTTTTCCCGCCAATTTCCTGACAATGCAGGGCGATAAACTGAGGCCTAATTCTTTGGCAGGTCTTCAAATCATAATAACACATAATAACATTATTACACATCATGTGCAATAATGTATTATATACAAACAGGAAAAGCCACTTTTTGAAATTACCTTTAGAAACTCAGCAATCCATGGCTTAAGCATGCGTTGAGGCTATAAAACAATCAATTAGATACATTTAATACACTAAAGTAATACTGGCCTAATTATAACATCCTTTCAACCTTAAAATTAGACACGTAACATATCTATAAATATACATGCACTGGAATCAGTAGGAATTATTGAGTCCGACTTACGCCCACGTGGTTAAACAATAGCAGAACAAAGAACCGCAACAGGGGCGCAACTCGAACAATAGTTTTCCGCATTAGTTTAAAATAGGCCTACACAATTTTAATACAATGTGAATATATGCATAGAAAAATGGTGAAAAAATGTAACTCTATAACTTAATGTCATGTAGAGTTACATAACTACAGTTGCATCACCATGACGTATCATATATCGCACTGCATATCAATGCATGGTGTAACAATTTAACACTTACATCATCTTTATTTAGACAGTCATGTGCCGGAATCCAATGTCTTTCATACAATTTGACAGTGACATGTATCCTTTAAAACCAAGGTGTTTAAAACTATTCATTATGCTAGCAACTTTTCAGAAATTCTCATGACATGTAATTCAAAATTTTCAATAAATGTTCCTGACATTATTATGTGTCAGTTTACCATAAAAATTGTCATATATTGTTCGTCGATAACACTTATAAAAATATGGTAATGTACTTTAATTCACACTATATCTATATGACAGCCATAAAATATAAAGTTTTAAATATTCTAACAATTTTCGTAAACTTTTTCACTTTTTCAATTAATTTTAAAATATTCCCTGAAATTAGAAACTATACGAATTATGCTGGCTTCGGCTTAGTTAACACAATTTATCCTGATTCATAATTTCATTATATACTCTTGACAATATATATTGCCTTTAAATAATGATTTCATCTTGTATTTCATGTTACAATTAATTCAAACGATTCTTATTTATTTGCTTTAATTTAATTCTGATATGAATTTCATTTGAAAGATTTGATCCCTGATTGTTTGCCAATTAATATTACGGAATTTCACAACTTTATCATGATTTCCACGTGTTCTAATTTTACAATAGCATCCAGAACAGATGAGGACATGGGGCTACAATTATAATCCATAGGCACCATAACCCGGCCCCCTCCAAAATCCGGGTGCATGCACCAAATCCAAAACACACTTAAAATACGATCCCCAGTTAATCTCACCATTACGACTACAATTAAGTATCAACTGTATATGTAAATATGAAATTAATACGTACATCTTCAAAAATGGATCCCACATTCGCAGTTACCAGTAAAACATCCATCGCCAGGTCTCCTCCATCCATCGCCTCCATCAAGGATTTGCAGCAGCCATTGAAAAGAGAACGAAAACTGAGAAAACATTACTGTGGGAAATCAGCGCCACGCTGCGGTAGAAACGCGAACTAATTTCATAATCTAGCCGATTCCGGATCTGCTCGCAACTCGTCGGGATCTTTCTCATTTTTATTAGCTGGACGGCAAATAATGTGCCGTGTAGACTAAAAGGATGTTTTTTTATATACTCAGCTGGGTTTCCACGTTAATTCACATATCTTTAATCACTTTATCAGTCGGTGAGATAATCGAGTGCATGGATTAAATTCGGATATGCATCGTCATTTTGGCACATTTTTTCATATTCAAATCATCTTGGTAGGACCGAATAACTAATTAAATGAATTTTTCGCGACATATTCTAGCTGCTGGGTTGTACTATTTAGCCGAACTGGTTGAAGAATATACGGTGATAGCTCGAAAAACAATCCGAATATTAATTTGGGTAAGCTGGGAATTTCTAACAATCTAAAATCTATTTTATGAATTGATGTTCCATTTTTTATTTTTGCAGGTCACTTTACTTGTGTATGTATGTATATTTATATTTGATAATGTGCCATTTTCAATGGTGGTTTGTGGGATTTTAAGCCAAGTGACACATCTGATAATGTTACGCACTTTCCCTTACTTTGTGATCACATCTGTTCCTTTTGTTGCTGGTGCAGGTTAGTATTACAGTTTACTACTATATAAATATTAATAATTAAAAGATATAGAATTCGTTTCCAAACCTTATACATTGATTATTTTATATTTCAGCTTTTGTAATAATCAACCATTACTTGGCATTCAGTCATTTCTCATCCGTATATTATCCATTTACAGAGGTGAAGTTGTATTAGTATTGGAGTTGTAAACCTTCTAATGACAATAATATGAAATATAAATTAGTAAAAAGTGAATTAACCATCTATAGCATTAATAGTTATACAATTGTAAAAAATTATTTGGACACAAGGTTTCAAGTTATGACGTCATTAAAGGGTTAACAATGCATTTGTTTGTGTAGAACTGCTCCAACTCCAGGTTAATATTGGATTTTGATTTTCATAGGTGCTGGCTTATTTCACCATTTGCTTATGGCTCGTACCACTTGCATTTTTCGTGTCCCTTTCATCTAACGACAACGTTTTGCCTACTTTGGCGGAAACGAAACCTTTAATTTCCGGTACTACTTTGACATTCTATGTTGTGCTGGAATGGATTTACAGATATATTATATATCCACTTCCTTTTCAGACGACACGGATGTAGTGACCAATTATTTCAGCCGTAAAAGCAAGCGTTACGGACTTCTGTCGCTGTTCAATTACGCTAAAGATTGCGTTCTTCCACAACGAATAAAAAAGGCGTTTTGATTCTATTAATAATCACCATCTTTGTATTCAAACTGTATATGCAACGTTCAAACTTTACCTGCCTTTTGGTTTACCCGGGAAAAAAACATTGACGTAGTTCTGTTGCGCACTTCTCCGCTGTTGCGGATATCAATGTTCAGTCAATAAAATTAGAAAAATACTTACTAGTGTGTACAACTCCGTTACTTTGTTTTCCCATTTCGAAATAACGAGTAAAAACTTTCACGTTACCAGGTAGCGCGTATTTTGAAAAATTACCAAACTTTAATCTCATTTTAATGAAAATATCCAAGGAACATTAAAAGGCATTAAAAGAAATGGATACATGCCCTTGCCTTTGAAATAAACATTTCGCTATAATTCGATTTGAAGGAAATGGATCTAAAATAATTCGTTAGAAAGTTACATCGTTTCCTTACCATTTCATAAACATCTGTAGTTTGTCGTAAAACGTTTTTTAAGTTAAAAAAGTTGTCGTAACATGCCCGGAAACAAAAAACGATTCCATCTGCATTAAAGCTCAACGTCTGATCATCACATATTAGCCATAATTCAAGATCGATATATGCGGATCACATCCTTGATATCAGCTCTGCATATTGGACACTGTCCAGAAACTTTGCATTTCCATTGCTGGACAGCGCACGTATAGCACATGCACATATGACCACAAGTGTATAAGACACTATCCACGGCTCTTTCATAGCACACTGTGCACTCATTGGTGGCATTGTCCTTGCTACCATCAACTACTGAACCACCTGGGGGTGTTGCGCACCTGGAACTCGATGCGCTAAGGTTGAAAGTAGTCAACGTATCACCTTGTCTTAACCCTGTAAATAAGAAGCAAGTTAAAGTGTTATACCTAGTCATCAACTGTATATTCAAAACAAGTTTGATACTTACCTAATACTTTGATTTTCCGAGTATTTCCATAGACATCGAAAAAAGCCCACAGCGGTTGCGTCTGATCCACATGCATCAGGATTGTTGGTCCTTCTTCATTTTTTGAAAATAATACCTCCCCTGGAATAATATTTAACCGAATCACGTGCTTTAATTTCTGCACAAACGCTTTACATTCTACATAAGGCATCTAGAAAGTATTAGCCGTTGTTTTATTTTAAAACCCAAAGTTGTAATGCCAAATGTTCAATTACATTACATGTGAAATTGTTTCTTGGCCCTAAGAAAAATAACGTCCATAAAAGATTGGGTCACAGGTGCCACCAGTATATTATTTTATTAGCATTGCGACTCCCCATAAAATCAATTCCTAAAGACAGTAAAATTTGTTACCTTTGCTGTGAATTGCTCCTCACATGTATTAAATGGCCTATATGCCGTTTGATAAAAGTTTGACAGTTCAAACTATGTAAACTTGTAATACTGGCGGCAAACATCGCATTAATTTTTCCTAACGCCAAGAAACACTTCAAAAATACGGTAATATTTTTAAAAATAATATAAAATGTATGTTAAACGTTTTGTTAATTAACATTTGGCATTGCTAAATATTTGTATTTTTAAATAAAAAAACCGCCAATAATTTCAGGATATCCCATGTAAATTGCATTTCAATGCACTCAAAGTTTATATCTGCCTTCCATTTCAAGCCATTACCTTGAGAAGTGATATGGAAAGCGAGTTTATCTCCAGAAGCCGGCGTGTTAGCTACATCTTTGCAAACCACCCAGTACTCCGGACGATCCATAAGATTGTCCGCATCATCCGGCAGGTCGTTGTTGGTCAGCACGACCGGATTGCAAGACGTGAGCCCGAAAGCCAAAGCACCGACGAACTGTTCATCCGTTTGGCTTATCTGAATGATGAGCCATCTATTTAGCGGCAAAGGCATGGCTGTGAACACGTAACCTTGAGCAAATTCCGTGTCCAAACGCTCCGCGCAAGTGTATCTTTCAGACACCCTGATGTTTCGGCCGTGAATAACGTGCAAATGAAACAGTTCCGATTGAGCAGAATGACCACGTCTCGTGTGGTCATTCGTGTTCCCGATGCTCATCTCGGAGAATGGCTGTACAACACCGCTTGCCTCCAAGTCCTCGTGTTCAATTGACGCGCGCGCCATTTGGTTATTAAGATACTGATCAACCGCTTCTACAAAGAGAAAATAAACATTTTGAACCCTCAATTAAAAAAACATGACCCTGGTCCAATTTCTTACCAACAATCTGAACAGCAACCGTGTTTCCATAAATGTCCAAAATGGCCCAAAGTGGGTTCTGCGTGTCAACTCCGCTAAAGAAAACCCCGTGGTCAACGTTGTTGATTCCAAAGTGGACATCCCCAGTGTGTGTGAAGTAAAAGAAGATAACACTGTTGTTCTCTATCATGTGTTCGGGAAGAGCTTTAGCCCAATGTCCAACTCTATTAGTTAGATCGGGACAGGCGTATTTGGGAAGAAATCCTCTCATCGTGGCCGGGTCGTGATTGGTGAAACCGAATCGAAAACTTCCGCTCCAAGAAGTGGCGATCTCCACGAATTTCACCCAGATTTTCTCGTTCACAAGCACGGGTCTGTTGCTGAATGTGACACCCTTGCAGAAACTGTCAGACCTTGTGGCAACAGTGCCATTTTGAGACAAGACAATGTTATCCCCGTGTACTTGGTGGAAGCGAAATGTTGCATTGTCCATGGAACCGCTTGAGCAACGTGATGGCAGCACACCTGCAAGAGTGACGTTATTAATATTTTCAACTCGATCAACTGCATGGCACGTACTGTGTACGTTGGTTACAACAAGGTTACAAAAAGGTTAAACTTCACCAACATTCGTCAGAAAATGTTTGTAACACGTGTACAAATCAACTCACCATTCTTTGCAACGTTGCTCAAAGCCCCTCCCATTATGAAAATCCACAATATTTGATAACTAACTGCGGAAATATCTCGCTAATTTAGATACATCTCGTGATCAGCTGCACTGGCTGCACAAGATTCAAGCAATGAATCAAGACTCAAACAAGGAGAGCAACTAGAGTGCGCACTGCTGCCATCTAGCGTGTAACTGCTAGACTAATTAAGAAACCAATCACCAATGAGTTATTAGAGTTAGGGGATGTTGTTGGGAAATTTTTACATTTTTGTTTTTTTTTTTTAAATCTTGACATTTTTGCTTTATATTTTTTAAATTGAAATTCTACATTTTAGAATTACTTTTGAAATTATTTTTTTTGGAAATTTAAGAATGTTGAATGTTTATGAATCAGATATTAGAATTTTTGATATTTGTTTGGATTTTTTAACATTTTTGGAAACGTTTCAATTTTTGACAATTTTTGCGAAAGCTTTGCAATATTTTGGGAATTTTTTGAAATTACAGAAGTTTGAAAACTTGGAGTTTTTAAAATGTTTGTGGATTTTTTAATGAAATTTTGGAGATTGTGACGTTTTTCGTAATTTTTTAAAAATTTTGACCGAACCTTACCCAAGTTGCCTTATATAGTATTACGCACCCTAACATAACCTAACCTAACCTAGCAAAACCTAACCTAACCTAGCTTAGCCTAGCAAAACCTAACCTAACCTCCTTGAACCTAATAACCTATACCTTATCCCGGCTTAAGTTTGGACCAGTGTGGGCGGAGCTTGCGATTTGCTGCAACCAATCGATGGGCGCATTGAACCAATAGTAACCATCCACCCGATGGTGCCCACACGTTCTTCTCATCGCCATTGGTTGCAGCAAATCGCAAGCTCCGCCCACACTGGTCCAAACTTAAGCCGGGATAAGGTATACACTGTATAGTGGCCTATAGTGGGCCATCATTGGGCCCATATACCCCTTTGGCCTTTCACTTGTGTGCGAGTTATAACAGTGACACGTGATCGCTAGCAATGTTTTTTTGCAGGTCCATACTCTATATAGTATTTTTCAACCACATATACAACGTTTCAGCTGCATAGTATACATGCAGCTACATTCAAATGCAACTTTATGTAAGTTTGTAATTGTATTTCACAGCTCATATAAAACATTTGCAGAGAAACCTGTCAATGGTGGAAATTTTAGCATTTTTTTCTTGACCATAGACTGCTTGATAAATGTTAAAAAACAACTATGCTGGAAAATTCTATCTGGTCCCTTGAGATTCCACCATAGACAGGTTTTACTGTATTAGTTTTTATAATAAAAATACTTTTTGAGATTGCAATTAAATTTAGAAAATATAATTGATTAATAAGTTGTATATTTGATGACATGTTTTTGTCATTTTGTGACTTTTATTTTGATTTTTGTTGTGTTAAATTTTTATTGCTAAATGGGAATTGTACAGTGGTGGAATCTCATGGGACCAGATAGAATTTCCACCATAAACAAGTTTTTCCAGCATAGAGAGGTGATTTAAAAACAATTATGCAGTTTTTCATCCAAAATGTCAAATTTTCAAACATTGTCTTCCACTATAAACAATATGTTGAAAAACCTGTGAATGGTGGAAAGTTTTTCCGGTCCCTTGAGATTCCAACATAGACAGGTTTTACTGTATATTATCACCATTAGTATTTTATTAATGTTATTATTCACCATGCACTTGCCATTCACCGTAATTTATCATAAACATTTTATGAAGAATATGGAATATTTTTGCAAGTTTTTATGTACTTATTGTTTGTCGTTATAAGTATAATAACAAAAAGTTGAATTTTACAATTTAAAGTTGTTACCTTGAAGTTGTTTTCCTGGGTAACGTGCTTATTAATTTCCCTAGTGTCATTTATTTGTTTGTTGTATTTTATTTTTTAAATTTTTATCCAATGCTAAAAATAAGTTGAATGGATTTTGGTAAAATTGAAGGTTGCCAACTTGTGTAGTTATACAGTTAGTTGCAAAAGTAGGTACCTACCTTGGAATAATAGGAAATGAACCGATTGTGCTCAAAATATAATATGGAATTCCGGAATGTGTTTCATGTGTGTGAAAAATATTAATGATAGATCTGCTAAAGGCTGGACAAAACTGGATTTGCAGACCCCTGTAGTTGGGCAATTTTAATTTTGACATTGCCTCATGTTTATGATATCCCGTTGTGTGAAATACAGTAGTTGCTAGGTGCCCCATTGAGGTGCAACTGGGAAACCTGGAAGAGTTGAGGAATTTTGAAAATATAAAAAATAATAAGGAAATGTTCATAATTAAATTAATTTTACTGGTTGTCTGGCCAATAATCATTATTTTTCTGCACAAATTCCTGTCTAATTTAGTAGAATTTCTCATGCACAAGTGGCAAATAACTAGCATCAATTGATGTGTACAGTGACACCTGTCATGTTGACCACCCTTACACGTTGACCACATTTTATAGTACAGTGAAACCTGTCAGAAGCGGAAACCTGGATAAAACGGAATTTACTATATACAGCTAGGGTGTGATAGTGAATGTGTTACAAAGTTCTAGGGTGTGTAGGGTGGGATATTTGTGATTAGTGTTGCCAATGCACCCCTAAGACGCTACAGGCCGAATAACGGAGTTAGACATGTTCCAGGATTTTAGTTCAAAAAGTCATTAGTAGTGGTCCAAAATGTGAATACAAACTGCACTCAAACCACATAGGCCTACGTCTATAGCAATCAGTGCGATACTGAACAGCAAACATTACAGGAGTTGTTTAAAGTTACGTCCCCCACATTCGACACACGTGGTGCAACGACGAAACATGTTCCCGATTGTCCTATCAAAGATGCCTAGCGTGGTCTGGATGTGTTGGGATGCGGTGCCAGTTCTGGCGACCTGATCATCCTCGGACTCCACTGGAGTTTCGTAGATAAGGCTCTTCATGTGCCCCCAATCCAACGGAGTCAAATCAGGTG
>JAQIWR010001571.1:0-13300 GCA_034695945.1 Glomeris hexasticha
TGTAGTATGCTGAAACAGGACGTGACTCTTGGTCCCTAAATTCTTAGCTGGGAAAATATATGGCATATAATAAAAAAATCGAGTTACCAAAGTTTTCCAGCCATTGGGGTAGAAAAAATGGCTCGAATTATCAAAATATTCGAGTTATAAAGTTCGAGTTATCAAATAAAATTAACATGGAGAGTATAGGGAATTTGGCCGGGAAAATTAATTTGGTTCGAATTATCAAAAATTCGAGTTATCCAAGTTCGAATTATCAAAGTTCGACTCTATTTATTAGAAATGCTACATGGTTTCACAGCAGGTGTTCAAACTGTCCTCCATGGGATGCAATGCATGCATTAACACGTCACAAAATGGATTGTCGCACCCATGTAAAGGTGCCAGAAACCCTGCAAATGGTTGCACAGGCAGCAATCAAGTAGGTTGTGAAGTTCGCCTGGAAGATGTTCCTCTGGCAACCAGGTTGAGCATGTGGTACATGCACGATGGTGCCCCGCCACATTTCAATGACAAATTTCATGACCAGTGGATAGGAAGAGCAGGGCCTATTGCATGGCCCCCACGTTCATCAGACCTATATCCCTAAGGTTTCAACTTGTGGGGCGACATGAAATCCTTAGTTTATGCACCTCCAGCACCTGCAGACGAACTTCCCAATCGAATTTGTGCTGCCTGTGGGACCATTTGCATGGTTCCTGGGACAGTTGCACGGGTGCGACAGTCCATGTTGAGACGTGTTAATGCATGCATTATATCCCATGGAGGACATTTTGAGCACCTGCTGTAAAACCACGTAGCATTTCTAATAAATAATAAATTTTAAGATGTGAGGAGCATGAATTACGGATGTAACATTTCAGGTGCTACTTAAAAACCTAAGCGTTTGGGGCATGTATTTATATGAACTTTATGTCTTGTTTTTAAGCAGGGAATATACCCTGTAAGTTTGTCCACCTATTTCAGAAACACCCTGTATAGGAACCATGCATGGTTGTCCGGCTGTGTGAATGCATGGCATTGAAGAAAAAAGTCACGCATGGGACGGGCAAGTGTCATAGAATATCCGTTTAGACTCCAGCTCAGAAGTACATAGTTAATTGTTTGCCTTTTATAGAGACATGCATGATCTTACAGAGTATGATTTATCTGCGCTATGCCCTAGCTGTCCATATGTAATGCTATTATAAACGGGTTTTCCAAAGTTGAAATGGTCATTTTTAGTGATATTATTAATTCACAAAATTGTTTGCCAAAGACTATTTGCACGTGCACAATATTAGAATTATTATATATGCTGAATTATATGGTAAATACTTTCAAAAATAATGGTATTACACAGTACAGTACAAATATTTATGATAGAACAATTCGTTGTTTTCTCCTAGTAGGGTAAATGCGCACCAGCAACAAGACTTGAACCAACACGCAACCACTTGTAAAATGGAGGCCATATTTTTTAGGCAAGTCTCTGAAATAGTTGCAAATCTAGTTCTTCCTTTCAACCGTGCAATAATTATTCTTTGAAATTTATTTAAGTATATACTATGCATCTTATGAAAACTAAAGTAACAGCTAAGTTGAAGATTACTTTCATGACAGGCTTCGATGGTTTTTAACAATGGATGTTTACTAGACGCGTGACAATGAGAAGCCTCGTCGAGGTCACTATATCAAGCCAGCTTAGGCCCTTTCTTTCAGAACATTATCAAAATCGGCATAGGTGGAAAAACAATGAATGGGAAAGGAAGCATACAAGGTTAAACGCGATGGCTCGATAAGTGCCATCCATATATTTGGACATCACACGGATGTAAAAAGATGGTTGATTGTTATTCGAGTCTCGTCCCTGTAATTTCCCTTTTACACTACCCTCGGAACTCCCCGAGTTAAATTCCCCTTCCTGCTCATCATGCACGGCTGATGGTTAGTCTATAGTAATGTTAATTGCATTATGCCTGCTTATTCTATAATAATTGGCATAGAACTGAAATCTATTATGCTTAAAGCCCTGAGCATTTGTTGAGGCGTATAAACTAACCAGTGATATTTATGTGTTTTTGAGCTTGACCCATCCCGGATTCTTTCAATCCTTTGATGGGAATATCACTTTGGAAATTTTCGTTAACTCGCCTTCAGAGATTCTCAAGGACATCCTGTTTCAATGATGCGAAAGTTGTTCATATAAATGTCGACTCCTCTGCATACCGCCCATTATTGTGGTGGAGATCTATTGACTTGTGTTCTTCGCTCTTAAACTTTTAAACAGCAAACATGAACAAGCTATTGGTAAGCATAAATGGAGCATATACATAAATTTATGCTTGTATCTTTAATTTTATTGCATATGAATTATCATATAATTCAGTTCCGTTGCTTTCGAGGTGCTCACCTAGCGTATGCAATAATAATAATAAGGATAAGATAAAAACCGAAGAATGCATATGGCTATTGCAAATTAACAAAATGCTGCAATCGTTGTTTTCGAATTATAACTTTTCTAATTTAATAATACAAACAATTATCAAATAATTTTTGATTTATACAGTTGGCAATGATCGTTATGGCCACCATTGCATTGGTTATGGCAACCCCTTACCAACGATATTACTACGACAACAGCGGTGAAAGTGGAGAAAGTGGCGAATATTATGGAAACTACCGAAGACCTTATTATGGTGGTGGAGGTCATGGTGGATATGGTGGACATGGTGGCTATGGTGGACATGGTGGATACAACAGAGGCTATCGTGGTGGATACGGCGGCTATGGACACTATCAAAATCGTTGGTAGATGATGGAATTGAACAAAAGTAACTCCCATCCAAATGCAAGTAATAATTATGCACATCATTATTAGTGCCGAATTAAATCTAGTTATATGTAGCTTATAATTATTTTACACCTCCATATATTTGTCTATTTTGCAGGTAGTGTGCACGGGGAAAAATTGGAAATCATCTTTAAGCACTATATATGTTATGAAAATTGCATTCGCCTTCATCAACATTCAGTCGTTTCATGAATTCAATAAAAGCTATGTACAGTAGTAATTCCATACAGGATATTTTGTTCGTATTTCGGTTTATTTTTTTTTCATATTTCATGGACATATAGTTTATCCAAGAGAATGTTCTCTGAGCCACAACGTCCTATTAACCCATATATGCATCAGGGAAAATATTAGCCCTTGGATCTATCGATTGTTTACAACTTTATCGTTTTACACGACGCCATAAATCAATAAACACTGTGGACGTGAGCAGGGTGCATCCAGAATGCTAAACAGAAAGATGTAACGTGTTAATTTGCATATATAATTCGTACTTTTCGAGTTTAATTTGGTGGGAAATAAATTGCGGTTTACCATAAATAAAAAAATGTTATATAGGTAGTATATAATATATGCTGTCTTTATGATGCAAGTTTATACAAATGTCCTTTCTGAACAGTAATTAATAACTATAGGGGATTTAGTTTGTTATACACTTATAGTATTCGGATTATAATTCAAATTATGCAAAGTATGAGACATGGCAACAAGACGTCAAGTATCGAAATATTTACACATGAAAAATGTGACTGCAGTGTTGCTTTTGCTGCCATATTATTTTGAAACACTAATTAGATAATGAAGGTGGCTCATTTTCTTGTTTATAACCGACATAATTTATTCTATGACAACTCGTTTTTACTGTGTCAAAATCGATGCAATGACTATTATACCTCCTTGATTATACTGTAGGTTTTCGAGGAATGATATGTTCATTCTTTTATCGTTTCCTAGAGGGAAACGTGTAAACGAGGGTGAATATGCCTTAATTAAAACATTTCGAGGGGGAAATTATTTAGGCCACATCAATGCAGGGTGCGCTGAACTCCAAGCAGCGTTTCAGCTGGTTACTGGTTTCAGCAAATGCAGTTGAAGTGAGTGAGCTCTGCTCGTTTTCACACACAATTGCTCTCATTGAAAGGTGGAGCCAATATACCGCCATGCCGTGATAATCTTTCTCGAAGACAACAACACCCTTTTAGAAATCTGCACCTATAAAATGTCACTCAGGATTACATCTGTTGCGAAATATATGTCAAGTATTTTTAGAGCAACATCTAGATCTAAAAAAACATAATATATACGTACTTATTATGCAGCTACATAAGGTAGCCCCCTAAAAATGCGTGATTTACATTAATGTGAATACAGATATGTATAATTTAATCGCAGCACTTAATTTGAGGACATTTGATTTTTAAAAACCTGTTTAAAGGTCGTTGTTGTAGCAAAATAATATGTACGATTGTGCTTAGTGAGATTTAAAAAAGCTGCAAAATGAAAGATGATCCCAGGTAGAAATTTCCGTTATGTAATCTGATCCTGACATATACATATTGCTGTTCACTTTTTAATGTTGGTTTCGAGTATGCATTACCTGACAAAAATATTGTCATTGCATGGTTTTAAATTGTTTAACTTTTGTGTGTTCCAATCAGATATGATTTGATCAAATACCCAATATTCCAACACGGACTACTGGGTCGTTGATATGATGCTTTAGCCAACATTCTATATATAGTTCTACATAAACTTGGCAGTAGTGGGTTTAATTGAATAAAAGTCTTACTGGTGCAGCAACTACAACATTACGATGACAATCGAAAAATGTTGGCTCGAAAATGCAAAATCCATATTTATGGATATGTCTGAATTCTGACAATATGTTTCTCCAATTATATATCTATGTAGCAGAAGTATTACTGCAGGACATCATGTCATAAATCTGATGTCAGCCTTTAATTTCACATTTGTAAAATTTACATAATGCTCAAACTACGATGGAAATACAATAAACAATGCATCGCAGCGTTGCAAATCACTGCACTGCAGCACAACCCAGCAATGGTCTCACTTTCGTAGTTCGTCAATTTAAGTCTATTTTAGAGCACAGTAGAACTTGTCTAAACTGATGCCACTAGAAACTATTATTAGTTAAAGTATAATCCCTCCAGAGAAAGTTTGCGCTTTTCGATGTAAGGCTTATTCAAATTTGCTAAGTGGTGTACTTAGAATAAAAGCGATAAATATAAATGCTTTCTGGTTGACTGGGGAACTGTGCCGCTCACCCTTTTCCAAGAAACGCTTATCCTTAAGTTGCGATTATCAAATAAAAATTATAACTTTCTTAATACTCACAATTTAGAATTGCGGATGGCAAATTTGAGTTAATTGAGCATAAAATTTCAATGGAAATCGCATTTTGATGTTTCAACAAGCCGTGGAAAAAACTAAGTTTTTTGGATACTAAGTTTATGCGTACCACGATGCCAGTGGAAACGTTGTTGTTGTGTAAACCACAGAAGATGCTGATAATGTAAGGTTAATTGTTAATGTGAACGTAGGTGGCATGAAAGGACGAATAACGTATGCGTGGCAGTATAGGGGAGTATGGGCGAATGGCAGTATGGGGCGAACTGTGTTGGTATAGAAGAGCCGCCACACATGTAATCTTGATTCAATATGGCGGCGGCCCCATGCAGATTCCGGGCACCACTTCGATAGTTTCGAGGGAGATTGCGCCGCATCTGGCGGGAAACCGACCTTAAAAATGGTTGTATGTTCAAGCGGACGGCGAGATTGGTATGTACGATGTCAGGAAGTGCGTTAAAATGAGGTGAAAAGATCCCGAAAGCAAACAAACAAACTGATACCGTGCAAGTGCAGTCTATATAAACTTATTAAAAACCAACGAAGTTTGCAAAGTTAGGTTAGGTTAGCTAATAAATTTTTATTTCACATACATCTCGTAACTTTGCAGATCTACATTCGTTTTAAAAAAATCAAAATGCTATTTCCATTGAAATTTTATGCACAACACAAATTTCACATCCGCAATTCGAGATTGTGAATATTAACAAAGTTATAATTGTTATTTGATGATCGCAATTTAAGGATTAATGTTTCTTGGAAAAGGGTGAGCGACACAGCCCCCCCCCCTTCTGGCTATGACCCACCAGTCAACCGGAAAGCAATTATAATTATCTTATTTTATTTTATTATACCACTTAGCGAGTTTGAATAAAACTTTAATCGAAAAGCGCGAACTTTCTCTGCAGCTAATATAGTATCATTTTAATTACAGACAAGTTCTACTGTAATCATTGGCTTTGCTGCAATGCAATCGATGCATGGACTCCACTGCAGAGAAGCTGCTCAACAAATGCATATCAAGTTTTAGAACAAGTTTGCTTTGGCGCAATTTCCAGTGTCTTTTGTATGAATTAAAAATTACTTTGTACTTTAATTCTCAAAGTATGTTATGTAATCATAAATGTACGTATATGTCTGATTGTAAAATTACCTGATATTTTTAATATGCACCAGAATGTTTATCTGTTCCTGTATTTTTTAGATTTTATTTTGCTTATAACACATTGCTGCATAAATTAAGACTGGGCAGGTTGCAATATGTTATTTGCTGCTTAGTGGTTTGGCAGTGAATTCATTTCCTGGGATGTTCTGAAACCAATCTAGCAGTGATAACCCATGGCACTTTCGACTCCTCCTTAACGGCCGTGGGAATTGAAATGTTACATTTTTGCCTGCTTGTTAAATTGTTGAATTTACGATTAGAGAAACATGAAATTATCCTATATTTTAAAAGAATGCATCATTAAATACACTTACGGAATATTTAAAAAGTTATGCTTAGTTCTTTTTATTAGATAAATACCCGGTCGTCAGACTTTTGAGATTATTAGGTCGTTGTATGTGATGTTGCAAGCTCCTGTGTATTTTTATTGTTGATTTCGCTTTTAGCTTTCACCAGGGATGAGGAACTATTTTTTTGCTGTTGACAGTTTTTGGGCCACACGGAATGCCCATAGGGCAAGCATAAGTAACTAGGCACACCCTTCCTCTACATGCACACTAAAGTTACTTCTGGTTTCTGCGCTATTCAGACTATTTTCTAAACGCTTGGCGATCACTTCCGTGACAGAATCCTATCATTTATACGTCTCAGTGTGTGATAGTTAAACTTGTGAAAGTGAAAACTATGCATTGGGACCACGGCATATGAAGCCACTTGCTCAAAAAATTCCCATTATTTCAATAATATTTAATATATGTAAGAAAGTAAATTATAATAATGCAGAAAGATGCGAAATGCAAACTAGGAATTGTAACAAGTCAATTAATTCTTTTGTTGATTCCAAAAATCTGGTTCCGAAAAAAGTTTTCTGAAGAAATCTTTACGATAGCCAGTAAAAATGCGCACACATATACTTAGCAAAATTAGGCGCAACTCAGCTGTGTACATGTATTTTTATGCCGGCCACAATTAACATAATGTGGAATAGAATATAAACATAAATTTGGATAGAATATAATAAAGATTTTCTATGTAGGTGGAAATACATAATTCCATTCATTCATATTTTAATAAACTAGAGCACATTTCCTATTCGACCTGCAATGTTATCAAGACTTCTGATTCATTCTTCAAGAATGGAAACGATTATATCTTGCCAGTTTTTCCCATATAAGCCCATATTACGTATTTGCTATACTAATTTCGATTTTAGTTTGTCTAAAGTAAAATTTATATTCGATGTAACTGCATGGGGTCTGCAAAATGCGTATGTCACTGCTGGTGTCAGCTAGGAATTGACGCCCATATGCGCGTAATATTAGCACAGGTGGCATATCGAAAATCATAATTTGCGTATAGGAATACACAAAATGAAATGTCATCATCATCCATTCTATGAGTATGCTGATTTTCTATGGAGAGATTCAACATCTAAAAAATTCAGTTTTGTTTGTTATACGTATTTGTGTTAAATATACTTCTTATTAAGGTTTTTTAAAAAAATAAATTGTATCTAGGCCGGTATTTAATTGAGAGTGTTTTTAAGAAATTAATAATTTGCAGTTTGTATTACTGAAAGTGTATTAATGTCCAAATAATGGGGGCTATTTATTCGACCGCAAAGTGATTACATAATATACGTTAAAAAATTGAGTTGTTTATTATTAGATCTAAAACGGTGTTATACTCATGCATGCGTGGAGACCTTATACATAAAATAGGGAACATGTTCTTCGGACATAAAATTAATGGTAACAAAAAATGAAGCTGTAAATGTATTGAAGACAAAATTTCAGACTGACGAAGTCTCATATATGTAGCTATATAATTTAATAAAATAGGAAATGTATATAACTTACGCTACTTTAAATTGATTTAATAGAAATTCATGCAAAAACAATTCATTAGAGCACATGTTTACGTTGCCATGCAGAATATATTTTAATGGTTTTTTGAGTGCTCAGGTTGAACGCTCGTGCTTATCCACCAGCACGAGATTTCTAAAAGTATTGTTGGGGCATGTGAAGAAATGAACGAGGCCATGTAAATGTTTGGGAAATAAAGGTGAACAAACGAAGGGTATTATTATATGTTCTGTTTGCAGATATGTGATACCCTATAGAAATTATTGAAATTTGCTTATGAAAACACTGCAACGGGCTCTGCATGCGTGAGCTGCATTTTGCATTGCACTTATTTCGAAATTTCCCTCCTAAATTCTGAAACGTAGTTTTTATTCGCTGTAATTTCCACTCGCTCAATTATACGGTTATGATCTGTGAAATTGTATAAATTACTTGTCTGGCGTAATACATGATTTGTATGTTACTTTCACATTTACAACGTTAGAATGTCTGTATATTCATGTTTTTGAGATAAAATATGTGGATATGACATATTGCAATATGTCATGGGCTACTTAATTGGATTTCTTTGCAACAAAAAGTGCATACGATTAATCTCGCTCATTAATTTCTTGTTTAGTGTTTATCAGGGTCTTATCATACATTTTTCAGACTCGTTTGTACAATTTTGCTAATTATTAAATATCAGCTGTAAAAACAAGTCTCATTTTTCAATAACTGCGTTTTCCTTGTTCTTCATAGCATTTTGTGCAGCATGAAAAAGTCACCCAGATTTTGTATCAATTAAATTCAGCTCATGAACGGCTCGAAATAATAGTTTAAACTGCTAATAAAACGCATACTGAAAGAAAGGGGAAAATGGGACAACATTGTTTGCAAAGGAAAATTGTAAATACACACCGAATGGTCATTCTCCAGTATCGTATTTTGAATATGCCTCAATTTATTGATGATATCAAGCATGCATTTATTGGGTTGACATTTTGAGGGTATCGTTTTCTTGGTTTCTTTTCTAGGTCTACTGTGCGCTGATACGTGAACTGATACAAGTGAAAATGTTCGCCTCGGTGAACATTTCAAATTGTTTTCAATCTGATTCTATGTATTTTTATTCTGTAGGGCAGTAACTCCATCGAATTCGTTTTGCTCGAATTTGTTTGTTATTGTACTACACTTGTTTATTTTATCACTGAATCTTATAATCGCATAGCATGGGTGATTAAAATGATTAAAATAAAAATTGTTGGCACGAGCCTCTCAGATTTAACAGATTACTTCATTGACTTCCTGCATGATGAAGAGGCATAATGCCGGGCATATCTATTGAAAAATTGCAGTTTGATAGCCTTAAGGGCTAATGGCACTGACGTTCATCATTACTGTATGCGATGTTCGCATACATTTTAAGTTATCACCACGTCAATGCCTGAGGAACAACATGTGGGTGGGACAAAGGTTTAACAAGTGGAGCATACATACATACATACATACTAATGTATATGCAATACCGCTGCATGCATATAACTGGAGGAATTAATGTTCATCAACCAGTGGATGTTCCTGTAGGACAGGGTGGATCCCAAGTCACGTGAGCAGCACCTAAGTAGAGCATGTGATGCGCATTTCTCAGCCCCCGCAGCTCTCTCAAGCTTTCTACCGCTGTATAAAAGCGCAAGGAGTTTATGAAAGCCAACTATTGTTACTCCATCTTTACCTGTTCATGGACCGACGATGAGGACTTTCGTTGTAAATACACATTTTATACGAATGCATACTCTGAACATCGGATTTAGAAACTCTGCTTATTGCAAGTGCATGATTTGAGAGCACATTGGGCATTAAAATTTAAGTTGGGTCGATCTGCTCCAATTTGCCAAATTATTTTGATCCGCTCTTCAGATTATATAAAAGGAATGTGGTAAGAGCTTGATGTGAACACCCGTTTAGTCACTTTTCGCTAAATAAAATGTTTACTTTTTATTTTAAGTTGACAAGAATTTACTGGCAGTATTTTTACCCTGTGCATAGTGAAAATTTTTAAAAATCCAATTGTGTGACTGAATATTGCTTTGCATCTATAGCTCTTTAATATTAATATGCTAGCTATGGTATATCTATAAATTCGCTTTATTTCGTTTCAGATTTTTATATCAACCGCAGTCATCGTTCTGGCTGCGGATGGTGAGAAGAAAGTTAGTGAACAAGGAAAAACACACAGACTAAATCAAGATTCAAGGCCAAATTTTGCTGATGACTATTTCCACTATCGTCCAGCCTTGCATGAAGTTCGCGATGATGAGAGGTTCCAACCGGAGGTGAACAGAGAATTCGAAAGGCATCCCCAGACATTTCGAGAGGGCCATGCAGAGGGACATTATCATCAGCTCCCGCAAAACCATCAGCACGACTTCGGTTACCCCAATGTGCACGATGTTCATCATCAACAACAGCAACCTTTCCACGAAGAGCACAGTAATTATGAAAGTAGCGCAGAACATGAGGAGGAGAATATAAGAGAATCCGAACACAAGCCGTTGAAGAAGAAACCGTCTCGTCCGGATTCGGACGACAGTTACCATATACCTGAAATCGTAATAAATGGACAGAAGCTAGAATTTCCAAAAATCCCAGTTTCGGATATGAAAACACTTTCCGAAGATCAGAAAGAGTCTGACTCCGAGAAGCAAGAATATGAGCAAGAAACTCCAGAGCGTGGCTCCCATGAAGACTCCGAATCAGAACAGCCTCAACCTAGCATAAAGTATGAGCAAATACCTGAACCAGTTATTGAAAAGCCGAAAAATAAACCGGTGTACAAAGAACGTAAACCTGAACGTCGCCCAATTTATCCTTCAAGAGGACCAAAGCCAGTCCATTTGCCTGTACGTGGGCCAAGTTTTTACAGAAATGCTCCAGAACAAAATCTTAATCGTCACATCAATCATCAAAACCAATATTCAGTTGGCAATTTCAATGGGAAGATGAACCAGTTTAATGGCAATCACCGTGAAACGCCTGGTCGTTATAACATCCGTCCAGAACAGGTGCAATTCCATTTCGTTCCTCAACAATCTCATCCGATGCCTCAACAAGATTACCCAAAACATCGTCCACGTCCGGAGAATCATAGGGATAGACAACGAGTTCCCAATCGCCAGAAGGTGAAAGTTTTACCACAAAGACGCCCCTACAATTCTAATCTTCACCCTCCACAACGCCACTCACATATGCCAGAAGAACACCATCAGTCATTTCATCCTCCACAACGCCACTCCAATAAGCCAGAAGCATACCATCAGTCATTTCATCCTCCATCGCCACCAAGGGCATCTCCACCGCGTCCACAACCAGTGCCACCTCCACCTCCACCACCACCACCGCCTCCTCCACGTCCACAGTACCCTTCTCCGCAGTATCATCCTCCACAACAGCTTCCCCCTCCTAATAAGCATCATTCTGAAATTCAGGAATCTGGCCAAAATCATAACAGTGATTACAAACATGACGTGGCACATAGCGATTTCCAAAACAGACCTCCAGTACCATCGTTTTACCACCAGAAACAAGTATTACACAATCCAGTTTCAAATCTTGAACATCATGACACTCCCTCTGAAGACCACGAATCACGTGACTATGAGGAACAAAGGCACGACAGCAGCATGCAGCACGCATCTACAAATAGAGGATACAATGCATTGCCAGTTCACAAAGAGCATTATTCATCTGCACCTGCTTACAACGGGCAATATGATGGCAAAACAAGAACTGAAATAAGTGAATTTGGTTACAGTGTTTACCATCCTAGTTATACCTACTCCTTCAGTAGTTATCCATCAGGATATAAATTAGAATCCAATACACTACATGACAGAGGCAATCCAAGTTCCTATGCAGAAAACGGCCACCAACCAACTGGTCAAGAAAAACACAGAAATGACGATTCTGGAGATTATAAGCGAGCCTAAATTGCTGCATGCAGCTCTTTATTATGACATTATAAATATTATCCGGTCTGTATTTGTTATTGACATCTACTCAGAGATACTAGTGTGGACTCGAATCAATAAACATAATACCGTTGTACAATTGTAATACTATGCAATGCACTATATATTGTATTTCTATTTGTCGCAGTTTATTTCTATTTTTGTGCAATTGAAATTAATATGTTGACAAAAATCTTTGAGCAGCATGCTCAAAGATTATGCAAATGTAAAAATATATACACCATAATTGAAACGCGTTTTCAGTGATATGATAATGATAAATAATTATCGATTGTATTAACATATGTTAATAAATAAGATTTCTTCTCTCTATATTATGTTTTCTTCTGACTGAAATGGAAAACAAACCGGTCATGATTATCTGTTTTTAATGGCAATTAAACAACCCTAAAAACTAATATTCAGATGAATTAATGTAATGGCTTCCTCTTCTTTAAACAACACAAAACATTGCAGTGGTTTCCGCATGTTTGAATGATGCTAGAGGCACACTCCTCTCTGCTCTCCTTTGCAGTGCAACATCTATAGTTTGTTCACTAATGAGGGTAATAACCTGTTATCTCACCCGTTCGTATGGATTCAAGATGCGCAATTCTTGTTTAACAAATTTATTACACTTCTTTGAACGGGTAATCAAATCCGTGGACAATGGTCATATGAAACTTGTTTGGAATCTCTAGTAATAGGGATTTGGGCTATACCATAACTGCTCCAAATGAGTTAAATTGGTTGTGAAATAGTATAGGCAGAGATCAGTTGTAAATGGGGAACGCACTAAATTGCTAGAAGTAACAATTGAGTTTCAGCAAGGTTTCTGTGTCGGAACCGTTGTTGTATATATTTACATAGCATACAGGGTAGGTCATAATACAAATCTACCTGCTCAGTAAATTTTTTCTATCAATCTGCATGCATGGAAACTATACTGGAAGCAACAGACATTATACTCCCTTGCAAGAGTAGAATGCGGCAACTACAAAAACAGTGCGTTTTCCTTCAAAACATTGCCCAAATTAAAAGATTAAACCAAATATCCATCCGGATCACATTTCACATT
>JAQIWR010001572.1:0-13296 GCA_034695945.1 Glomeris hexasticha
CGTCCTTACTCGATGGCCCCCTATCCAGAAAGCCAGGGGAGCATCAATTATAAGGGTCTCGATAAATCTACGGTCAAGCTTTGACATCTATAATAACTTTTTTACTAATTTCCACAGACATTTTGTTTCACCACTTGCTTTCTTCGTGACTTTTCTTCAAGTAGTTTAAGCTTCAGGGTACCTCATGTAGCATTTTGATGGAGTAATTATGAGTTTTAATAACAATGTAGTGTCGAAACATGTTGGTTGATTAAATAAGACCTACAAATCTATGAGTTTTGGAATTATTTTTTTACACTACATTGTTTCAGGGTACCTTACAAAACCGTGTCAGTTCTCCTTTAAGTTTGACCAAGTAAATATAAATAATTCAACGAATAAATGTTGTGAACTGAATTGGAACAAAATGAGTTTTCATGTAATAATAATACATGTATAAGTTAAATTGTGTTACCAATTTTCATTGTTTATATCCATGCAAGAAAAAAGCCCTCAAATGTCTGGAGGGCTAAGTGTAGGTATATGTATAGTATGTAGTAGTAGTAGTTGTACCAGTTTTTAGAGGTGTGCGCATGCGCGTTGCACTGTAGTGCATACAAGTGCTACCTTATTCCCCCCTCCCAATTTCTTGGAGCTTGATAGTTTAGCCCTGCCATTCATGAGTGTGAGTCACTATAAATAATGTCGTAGTAGAACGAATTGCTCGGAGAAAAGCTGAACCTCTTTCTCCTCAAAACGTCAATGAGCTTCTCTGCATGCAGCAAAAAGCCACACAACCTTGTTCAAGTAGAAGAAGAAGCAGAAGAAGAAGAAATAGAAGGAGGAGGAGGAGTATGAAGACAAGTAGGAGGTGCTGTCTGTGTCCAACCAACTTTACTTGCATGGCCACAACAACCAACACCGAGTTACACTGAGTCAGTGTCTTGCCCAAAGCAAACCCCAAAGTGCTTCCTAACATTTATTTCCACAAAGTCATCAAAGTGTTGTTGTCATCTCCTTCATCACCTTCCTGCTGCAGAGAACTATAATACTATAAGAGACATGCAGCAGCAGCAGCACAAGCTGCTCGTGGTGATTGTTGTATTGGTGGTCACCAAATTGCAACCACTCAAATCTTCCAAACTTTCTAAGGAAATTCTACTTCAACAAACTCGACATACTGCTACTACTACTACTACTACTACTACAACACCAGCTGCAGGAGCAGTTAAAGTTTTCTACCAAGGAGCGGTAAGTAATTATTGTCATTATTATCGAATAGGAAAAAAGAAACAACAAACTTCATGCTTGCTTCATGCATGGGTGTGAATTGAATCAAAGTTTGTTGTACGAATGTGGGTCAGAGCCAAAGCTGTTGCCAAATATGGCCCAATTTAGATATAGATGTTGGATAATAAGACGATGACACAGGAAGTAGTGGCCAGTTTTGTTTGTCACTAATTTCCTTCTTTTACAGCTACTATGTAATACGTCGTACTATACAGTAGTAGTAAATAGTCCAAAAACAATAGGAAATATAGGAAAAATTATTCAAAATATAGGAGGTTTATGTGAGAACTGTAAAAAGGTATATAAATGTGACTCGGATGTAAAAACACCTAAGAAAAGTCTTTACAAATCCTTTAATTCATACAATTAGGGTCAATTTTAGCAAAATTTTTGTGCAAGTTTCAGAATAGGATGGAATATTTTTAAAGGTGAACTGACACGGTTTTGTAAGGTACCCTGAAACTTAAACTACTTGCAGAAAAGTAATGAAGAAAGCAAGTGGTGCAACAAAATGTCTGCGAAAATTAGTAAAAAAAAGTTATTAGACGTCAAAGTTTGACGAGACTCTTATAATTGATGCTCCCCTGGCTTTCTGGAGAGGGGATCATCAATTATAAGGGTCTCGATAAAAATACGGTGAAACTTTGACATCTAATAACTTTTTTAAACTAATTTTCACAGATATTTTGTTGCACCACTTGCTTTCTTAGTGACTTTTCTTCAGGTAGTTAAAGTTTCAGGGTACCTTACAAAACCGTGTCAGTTCACCTTTAAATATTAATTTTTATCTGAACAATCTTTTCCATAACTCCACATTTACCCAGGGACATTATTTAGGAACAACCCCTCAAATAATGCTCCAATCTATTTACCAACAAAAAACTACTTAGGTATACATATATAGGCCTACTGTTCTTTTTGGGTCTTAGTCATTTAAGCATGCTTGTACAGCATATCTATGTTTATCTGTGCAGCAAGTAGAGCTGGTGCATGCTGCATAACTTATATATAGTATCGTTCTGAATTTGGAGTGGCGCTATTAGTGCATCAGCCAAGACGACAAACCCCAAGGCTGCCCACCCTAAACACACTACTTCCTCCCTGTTTATAAGCACAGTTCACTTTGTCTGTGACAGTTGTGCTTTTATCCTTCGTCGTCGTCGTCGTCGTTGTCGTCGGCATCCATTTGCATTTGCAATTATCACTGGGAACTTCAAATCTTCTGACCGGCCAAGTTTGGTGTCCAGCACCTCAAACCCATTTTTTTTCTTCTACTCCTCCTCCTCCTCCTCCTCCTCCTCCTCTTTCTCAACATCCTCCTCCTCCTCCTACTACTACTCCACTACTCCACAAAGAGAACAACAATCCGGATTGGGCAAGTTGCTGGATATTCCCCAAAATGCAGTCGAGGCGCACCCGTAGGGGGGATCCTTACAGGCCCCTTATTTACTCCAGAAAGGTATATACAATACCAGCATTCTCTGCTTTCTGCTAGTTCGTTCTACTGCTTACTGCTGCTAGTCTCTCTCAGTCTGCGCGTGCTATACACCACCGCACACTGCACGTTACACAAAACGTATACGAATGTGTAAATACTAGGAGTGAATGGAACATGGCTGATGCTGATGTTGAAATAGTAGCAGAAAGTGGGGAAGAGTTTCGCAAAAGGCGTTTGTCCACCATGTCCTTGTTCCCAGATATCCAATGGCCCTTCAGGGGCTATATTGAGTCGCATTTGGTGCTGGGACAGATGGTGGAACACAGCGACGAGCATTACTCTCCTACTTTCTTCGAGGATGCTTTCTTTTTTGCAAACGATGAGGTAAGGGTGTAACCGTACCTACTCATAAGTTACCACGACCGGTGTCCATGTGCACTGAGCACGAGAACGAGAACAACCCAAGAGCGAGAACAACCCGCTTGAACGGGTTACATCGCCTTATATAGTCATGGTCAAGGGGGTTGGCCCATGAGGCCATTGGCCCTTCAACTGACCTTTTTCAGAAGCACCGCCTTTTTCCAATATGGAGGCCTTAGTTGGGATAAAGCTGAAATCTGATTGGTAGAAAACCAGTTTTTCCACTTGATCCCAACTAAGGACGCCATTTTTAATCGTTATTACAGCGAATGGCAGCTTACTGAAATAGCTCAACTGCCAACCTCGATGTGACACTTGTCAGATGGCCCCATGACACCCACACAGGCACCCAAATCCCGGAATGTGGGTGCGGGGGAGGGAAAGGTCACTAACGGATTTTCGGCTGTTACAATGCTTGTACTTGCCCTTGTCTATATTATGGAACACTTACTGTCCTTTCAAAGAAAGATTGAGCTAGGACCATTCTAATTACCAATTTTGAAGGGGTGCACGGTTGCAGGTGCGCAGGCTATGACGCGCAAAGATGACTGCAAGTGTTGCCGCAAACTGCAACCGTGCACCCCTTCAAAATTGATCATTGGCATGGTCCTCGCTCAATCTTTCTTTGGAAGGACAGCAAGTGTTTTTTTCCATTTTGAATTTACACTAAACCTTTTACAAGACAACAATTCAATTAACTTGTTTGAAATGTTGTTGTTTTGAATGTTCCTCATCGATTTGCTCTGAATCTCACGTGAAATCTCTCCGTATCCTACTAATTACAATTATTTTAGTTATTTAGTTTGTTATAATGACAGTTACTAGTGGGTTTTAATGCATGAAATATACAGTTGCAGTGAAGTCTAGACACATTTCATTCATGGATCAGTTGATCCTATATTATATCAACTTTGAACTTTCAAAATTTTCATAATTCATATTTAAAAAAATAAATAAATAAAATAAAAACAGTAAACAAAATACCTAACACTAAACATTAACTGTAATACACAAATTATAATTTCACAGATTTTAAACTTGGAATTTAGGTGAAATATTTTTAATACTTACTCGAAATAATTTCCAAAATAAATTACTGTTAATTACCTGGTATTATTTTCTTTCATACATAAATAAAGTGATGTAGAGAAAACAATTTACAATTACTTACCTTAAGGTGGCATCACAATTTTATCGGAGGGTAGCTGTCTAGTTCGAGAGTATTTTGCGTTCGTGAACATGGTGTTCGTTAAATGGGCACTGTACTATTTCAGAAAACACAATTTGTACCAATAAATTAGACATAATAGTTCAAAACACGCTCTTTTATTTGAACTTTTGTTTGTTTCTGAGCGTTTTACAGAAACTTTGCAAAAATTCGCAAATATTGACAATATTTTGCTATTTCAGAAGCAGTACACAACCCTTTATAAAATATCTAGACTGCATAATCTAAATCTCTAATCATATGCATTTTCTACTTGCTATTCCGCACAGCACTGTGAAAACGGAATTTTGATATTGTTAATAGTTTTTGAGTAATGAGTGACAAATCATTTTTGTTGACAATTTGGGAAACTCGTTTTTCACTCATAACTCAAAAACTGTTAAAGATATAAAAAATCCGGCAACACAGTGCTGTGCAGAATAACATGTAGAAAATTCATATATCTAGACATTTAGGTAATCTTGTCTAGAAATTTAATAAAGGGTTCCATACTGCAGCTGAAATAGCAAAAAAATGCTCAATATTTGCGAATTTTTTGCGAAGTTTCTATGAAACGCACAGATACAAACAAAAACTCAAATGAAAGAGCGTGTTTTAAACTATTACGTCTAATTTATTTGTGTTAATTGTTTTCTGACTTTTACCAGTGCCGATTTAACGAACACCATGTTCACGAGCGCAAAATACTCTCGACCTAGACAGCTACCCTCCGATAAAATTGTGATGCCACCTTAATTGTCTTGATGTAAATTTATATTGTGTTACATAATAAGTGGAAAATAATTGTTTGGGGTTTCAGAGGAACTTTGAGGCAGCAGACCTCGAGTCCCGACTGGGGTGCATATGTTTCTCAATTATTGTCGGATGGTATACAGAGACCTAGGTATGCTGTGGATGAAATTAAGTAATTACCTGGGTATAATGAGCTCAACTTTTGGTATCAATTTAAGAAAAGGGCATGATGCCGGTGATCATCCACCCATTACGCCAATGAAACCCGCCACGCATTCAACTCTAGATGGAGAATCGTGGAAACTTTACGATTACATAACCAGACATTTCATTGGATCTGTAAGTCACCAAAAGTGTATTAGAATGAAATCACAGGTGTGGTAGCATTCAATTATGGCTACAATGTTAACATAAAAGCAGGTCACGTGGTTATAACTGTAACATAAATTGGAAATTTTTAAAGACGCGTTTGCTGTATTTGGTTTGTAAATACTACATGAATTACATTTTTGGCTTATGTATTAAAGTAAAAGATAATTTGCTTTAAGGTTGACCATCCGGCCTCCTGGTGGCCAAATGCCACTAGCAGATGCGCCCTGACGGTATGCGCACATTTTTAATTTTTTCCAGGAAAACTAAAATAGGAATACTGGAAATCGTTGCATCATGAGTTTTAGAATACAGTCTTACATTTTAATAATAAATTTGAGCATTGTAGTTAAATTGTACTATTTTTGCGGAGCTTCTAAACTTCATAAAATATTTTCTTGCAGTTTTGGAAGCTCCGCAGAAATAGTACATTTTAACTACAAATGGAAGACTGTAGTCTGCAACTCATGGTGCAACGAATTCCAGTATTCCTTTTTTAGTTTTCCTGAAATGAATTAAAAATGTGCACATACCGCCAGGGCGCTCCTGCTAGTGGCGTTTGGCCACCAGGGGGCCGGATTGTCAACCTTAAGGGTTAAGATCGTTGCATAACAGCGCCACCAAGTGGGTAGGATGTACATTTTCATGCCAGCTAGGCATTCACACTTTATGAAATACAGCTGTAACTAAAGTTGGTCACTCAAAATCACGGATTAAATTGCATCTTGTACTGGAATAGTTGGTCTTTCTACCGCTGCTAACCCCTCTTTTGGATGAGTAATGGCCGTTTATAGAAAAATTTGCAAATATGGGCACCCAAATTATACGTACTTCAGAAACTACTGTGACCAAAGTTTGATAGCTACAGGCTTCAAATGTTTTGTGAATTTAGAATGGCATGATGGCTTCGTCAACTTGAAGAGATATTTTAAGAACAAAATTTGGATTATTTTGTTTTTTAATTAATATAAATTTTAAGCTGTGGTAATTTATTTCAGGAACACTTCCAATATATTTTTAAAAATCTCTACAAGTCTATTAAGACTCTATGACATTTTACATTCACAAAGCATTTAAAGCCAGTAGCTATCATACTATGGTAATGGTTGTTTTTTTTATGTACAAATTGGATGCAGTATTTGCCAATTTTTTTACAAAGCCATTACTCATCCAGTATTGGCTACAATTTATTTTGTGATTTTGCATCACCAACTTTATTTGATTACATGAAAACTTATATGTAACTTTTTATTATTTTCAACTATAAAACGAGCCTGTCTCAATTTAATAGATCTATATAAGGCTATACAGGGTGGATAAAATGTCATATTCTGTCATTTTTATCATGCAAACGGGACCAGATATTCGAATTCTGTTAATGGGAGCAAATATTAAGTGGCCATGGCGCTTTCGAATGGTATCCAGATTTTTGACCTTTCGTCAAAGGTCATCTCGTCTCTAACTTTTAATCCGCTCTAGTTATAGACAAATTTCCAATTACAAAGTGAAAGAGCACATTTAGTTCATTATGAAAATGATTTTTTGAATATCTTAGGAGTCCCAGAAAAATGGAAAATTAATTATTTGTAGATTGGAAATGCTGTGCATAACCTTCGAAGTTATATTGTAAAATTCGTCCTACCTGCAAACAAATTTTGTTTCGTGTTTTCACTGCAATTCAGTTACTTTTTAATCAACTTAAGAGCAAAATTGTTTGCGCAAAACGGAAAGAACGTTGAGGATCCTTTTGCCAAAATACATGTACTTTTACATGTAAGTTTTGCACCAATCACAAAATGTTTTTGCACTAAATTGAATCCTTTTGCACACAATTATGTACAATTTGTGTGCAAATTTACTGCTGCAATTTGGTGCAATAGTTATTTAGCTAATTGTGCACAACTGTTAATATACTTTTATGTGTAATGTTGAATAATATTTCTTTATTTTCCGATTTCCCTGAGACTCCTAAAATATTCAAAAAATCATTTTCTTAATGAATTAAGTGTGCTCTTTTACTTTGTAATTAGAAATCTGTCTGTAAAAAGTTAGAGACGAGATGACCTTTAACAGAATTTGAATATCTGGTCCCGGTTTGCATGCGAAAATTGACTGAATAGGACTTTTTATCCACCCTGTATATAACCTATATTCTAATTTCTTTATGGTACATATACTACATCTTGATTTAAATTATTTGACAGCTGAGTCCAGACTGCACGTACCTTCAGACAACTGCTAATTTCCAAGTGGGAAATGAAGGCTTTTCTCTGACTGGCAAGAAGGTGATTGACCCGGGTTTTACCAAAGTAATGATCTGGCAAGCGATACCTGCGGATGAATCGATTCCGGATTTTGTTAAAGGCGAGATTTGCCCCATTACAAATGTGAGTATCGTGTTGGATCAGGGATTCATATCAGAGATTTTAAGCAGCTCTAGTGAATCCAATTAATGTGACCGTACGTTTAAAATGCCGTTCCAGGTAAAGTTGTCGGAGAGGCACACCTCCCCGCCAGATTACCTCACTGAAAGTGAGCTCATAACCCTGATGGAGAAGCATGGAATAGGCACAGATGCTAGTATTCCAGTTCATATCAACAATATTAGCCAAAGGAATTACGTTACAGTCAGTGCCGGTCGTAAATTGATACCGACAACCCTAGGAATCGTCCTTGTTCATGGTTATCTGAAGGTATTTAATGCAGCATATTTGATATGAACTGTATTTAATAGACCCAGTGTACTGTCACTTAGGTGCAACACCTGTAAATGTAATTATTTCTACAGATTGACTCGGATTTGATATTGCCGACGATGCGTTCGGCAGTCGAACAGCAACTCAATCTGATAGCTCACGGCAAAGCGGACTTTTCAGCTGTTCTTAGACACACGTTAGAGATTTTCCGTTTGAAATTTCTATATTTTGTTTGCAATATTACCGGCATGGATGACCTCTTTGAAGTATCCTTTTCATCACTGGCCGATAGCGGAAGAGCATTTTCAAGGTACGTGCTCGCGTTAATGTGCCTTCAAGCTTTGTTATTTTATATGGTGAGATAATTTACTCCTTTTAGATGCGGGAAATGCAGAAGATTTATGAAATTGGTACAGTCTCGGCCCACGCGGCTGCATTGCACCCATTGCGATGACACGTACTCGTTGCCTCAGAATGGTAATATTAAGCTGAACAAGGAGTTGAAATGCCCTCTGGATGAATTTGAGTTATTGGTACTGTCTGGTGGGCCAAAAAACAAAGTTAGTATCAGTTTGGTTGTACGGTTGTACTTGGATTCTTCTACAGTTTGCTCATATATTTCTTCTGTTGGTTAGAATTACGTCTTTTGCCCTTTCTGCTATAATGAGCCTCCGTTCATTGACATGAAGAAAGGGCAGGGGTGTAACTGCTGCACTCATCCCACGTGTCCACACAGTTTGACGGAAAACGGTGTGGCATCGTGCTTCGAGTGTGAAGTAGGGGTGCTCGTGTTTGACGCGACAAGTACCCCAAAGTGGAAACTGGCATGCAATAGGTAATTAGATGCAAACTCAAACCAGTAAGGGCGTTTGTACTTTGGGGCTTCTGTAACGATCAGTGTGGCCCAGCTGAGCAAAGTCGCCAAGTTTTACGATCACGATGCGTAACATGGTCTTCACGTTATATACGGTGAAGTCATGTCTGCAAATATGTAACTTGCACCTTGGGTGTATCACATATAGCTGCTGTATGCAAACTACATGTGTATCTTGCCTCGTATATTATCTCGCGGCTGGTCAAAAGCGAGAATCCTTTGGCATTTCCAGACTTTTGATGACTGAGAATATCTGCATTTATATTTTCCCATGTAAATTATAGTTGTGATGTGATTGTGGAGCTATTTGAAGATGCCCACAAGGTAACCGTTGAAGATGACACTTGCGAAGAATGCGGTGCACAGTTACTCTCGGTTGAATATAGAGCCGTAAGTTTGAGATGCTACGTTGGTGAGATATTATATTTTGAGATTGTGGATGTTAATGTTCAATAACTACACTGTCAGGATAAAAGTAAACTGCCAAATGGTGCCACGGAAGCAACCGGATGTACTTTTTGCGATCCCAGGTTGTCGTTACTGGTCGAGAAGAGGTTGAACACCCAGGCTAGGTACGGCCGAGGTGGTAATAGGCCAAGGTTTTCAAGAGGGCGTGGAAGAGGACGTGGCAGAGGAAGAGGAAGAGCAAGACCAAAGGATAAAATGTCTCAATTAGCAGCATATTTTGTTTGAGATTTTTAAATATTTACTGTACTTTTTCCCTCCTCCTGCATGGGAAAATTTTCCTAACTGAAATAAAATTCAATGTCAACATGTAATACCATGATACAAATTATACGGTGTAACACTCTTCACTTTGCAGTCCAATAAGACCACAGTCCTTAAGGACTGAATTCAGTTGTGTGCATGCTGAATATGGAGAGCACAGACGCGTATTTCTGTCAACGGCAAACAGTTTGAACATTATAATCTTCAAAATGTTTGCAAATTTACAATGATGTATCTCATTTTATTTGACGAAATGCAGAACTGCTTTAAACATTTAGTTCCATTTATTTTATATTAAATTTATTTAAATTTCCAAATCTATGTGTATATGCATTGTCTATTTTGTATATTTGTATTACTGCATCTTCATTGCATAGATGTTTTAGTTTGAAAAGTAAACCTCGGAATGGGCCACTTCCTATATCAAACGTGTCATAACTTGCAAACAGTTCAGAGGAAAATTTCAATTACATTTTATTCAGGGTGGATAAAAAGTCTGTATCTTTCCTTAGCAGCTTGTTTAGCGTGATATGTATCTACAAAGTTTTTCTGCGGACAAATTGGAAGTCATATGTGCCCTTTCCAATGGTGCAAAAATTATCTAACCTTGACCCTTATTTCAAGGTCATCAGTGTTCCAACTTTTCAACCGTTGAAGGTAGCGCAAAGTGCGACCAGATACAGTAATTGTATTGTAATTATATTCATTACGGGCCGTCAGCATGGTTTGCTCAGAGCAACGCAGAAATATGTGTTAGGCCAAAAAAAATTGTTTGTTTGCAGTTACATAGAAAAATTTTTACAGGTAGGCAGGTCGGATTATTTTATTTTTTTAGTTTTATTTTTTTTAATTGTTGCGCGTTCAATCGATTCTGATCCCCACCCACACTCCACATTTATATCACACGATTGGCATCATTGATCAGGATGCAAACTTTCACACAATTGCTTAAAGGAGAAATGACACCTCATTTAAAAAAAATTGAGTTAAGCATTGCGAAACACGAAAAACATGTTGAAAAAAATGTTGTTGAAGTCAGATTTCAATTATAAATTGTTCTCACTTCTTTCAGTTCCCCAAAAACACCAGTTTTGATACAATATAAATTCTAGATACAATTAGGTGTCAGTTTCACTGTCAGATATGTGACAAAATGGATTTTTTTATATTTGTTTGCATTTAAACAAAATGTAAATGATACTTGAAGACATAGATGCATTCACACTGATAAAATCACTATCCTGGGTATGGTGGCACTATATGGGGAAATCTAAATCGTGTTCAATCTAAATCGAATTTAATACTAATTTTATTGTAATTTAATACTAATTTCAATAGAATTTAATACTAATATATATTTTATTTAATACTAATTTAATCTTACTTAATACTAAATATAATCTTACTTAATACTAATTCAAATCGAATGTAATATACTTATTTAAATCGAATTTAATACTAATGTAAATCTAATTCATACCAATTTAAATCGAATTAAAACAAATTTAAATCTAATTCAATACTAAATTACATCTAATTTAATACTAAATTAATTCTAATCCAATACTAAATTAAATCTAACTCAATACTAAATTAAATCTAATTCAATACTAAATTACATCTAATTTAAAGGTGAACTGACAGGGTCTACAATAATCGGTGTGTAAGTAGTGGTCGTGTCCCTGATAACGAGGTGACCATCCGAAATCCTGTAAAAAAATCGTAAACAAAGAACTTTATAAGCGTTTTACCAAATTTGCCGTTGGCGAACGTCTTGCGAGGATCTTGCGAGCGGCTGCGAGTATAACCAACAATACCGCAGCCGCTCGCCAGCCGCTCGCGCGTTGGAGCCGTTTCCATATCGAAAACGGCCTCACGCTCGCGGCGGAATGTGAATTGTAATTTTGGAGCTTTTATAATCCCTGCCTGAGGCCAGAGAAATAGATAGAGTGGATAAGTTATAAATTTCTATATAATTTAAACCTCAACCTCATTGGGTGAACCAAGGGTGAACCTATGCCATTACATCTCCGAACTTCCATTTGGCTTCAGCAAAACCTTGTCTGTTTGACAGTTTAACCATCAAACTGGCAATAAATTTGCTCAATGCACTGGCTGCAGCAAAACAAGACCCAAGCAGGGAAATAATTTTTTATAGTTCCAAGAAATTCTTTCATATGCATGGTATTTTTTTACACATAGGTTAAGATGCATTTTAAATAATTTCCTAATTAAATTAACATTTGACATTTACAACAGCTTTGTCTTATAAAATAAATTACGGCTATTACATTTCGGATAGCCCTCATAAATAAGGCATGTATTATACGTCCCATCAGGAGATATGGTGAGATCATATACGCTTATAGTGAATAAAAAATATTTAGCCTGAACAGCATTTCGTACTCTGTATCAGCGCATGTTGCATTAAAAAAGCAGAATAATTATATTCAGATTTTCTACACAATTATATGCTTGCCAAGTTAAACATAAACAGTACATATTTTTATTCTGAAAATGACTGATAAGTATTTACAACAAAAATTAATTCACATTTCACAGCAAACAAAGAAATGCATCATAACGTTTCATTAGAAACCGAGTAAACTTTGGTAAATGTGAAATAACCCTAGAAAGCACTATTAGGCAATGCATTTTCTGTATTGTGTAAAAACAAAACTTGTTCATACGGCAATAGGCTTCGAGCGCCTAGAGTGCAGCGCCACCTAACGGCCGTAGCGGAAGTAATGTGCAGGAGGTGTGTTTTGCTACAGCATAGCGAAGCATTGCCAGAGACACTGTTTTGCAATGAAAAATATAAATAATGGACGTGGAAACGCAAATTTTAACCAAATTCTAGTTTTGCAAATGATCTAGAGAAAATATAGCATAACCAACTACAAATTAATCTTTTGTAGTGTTGCATGCGTAAGGTATGGAACATGTTGAAAAGTGTAATGAGTCCGATTGCATTAAAAATGCTGTGAATAACAACATCATTAATTGCTGTTCCAAATTAAAATAGAAGTCAATTTGTTATTAAAATATTTTACTATTGTGAGATTTGAAAAGAAGAAGAATTTCGGAATACAACTTTTAAAGTATTCGAAAATCATAAATGACCGTACCACAAATATATTATGAAAAGCATTTGTTCAAGAACAGGGTGTCATACTGGAATTTTTAAATGAAAGTTTAGTAATTTCCAGTATTTTCAAGGATATTTATAACTTTTTTCTAGGACACAAAATATATAAAGTGAAAGGTAATTACATCACAAACTGTATGAATCCCTTAAAAATTGATGAATTAGTGGAGTGAACAATGCAATTTCAAAAGTTTCATGCTTAAGAGGATATGCAACCCCTTTGATCCGCCTGCTTTTTCCGCCAGAGGGCGACACTGTTTCCCATGTTTCCCTATGGTGAATTTCGTTCCAAGTTTTCTCCCCTAATTTGCATAGTCAAATTTATGGATATTTTTTTGAAGCTTCCCAAGTTGGGCATGTACTGCAGAACGTTGCGATATTTTAAAAATTACT